>JAOPJH010000001.1:7713163-7724142 GCA_027122575.1 Merluccius polylepis | reverse complement strand
TGTGGTTATGAGTGTGTGTAGTGTGTGTGTGTGTGTGTGTGTGTGTGTGTGTGTGTGTGTGTGTGTGTGTGTGTGTGCGCGTGCGTGTGATTATCAGCTCGCAAATCACTTACTGACCACTCCTGTGGTAAAATAATAACCCCCCCCCCCCCCTCTGCCCCAGATCCAGGCCTTCAACGTGCAGTCGGAGAAGTTTGCGTCGGCCAGCGACTGCGCCACCTTCCTGACGCCGGCCATCCTAATGGGCCTGGTGACCTCCCTGATCCTGCTCCTGGTGCTGGCCTACGCCCTGCATATGGTGGTCCACCTGAAGCACATCGACCGCTACGAGGAGCACAAAGCCACCGTCTACTTCCCCCGCAGCCCGGAGGCCGAGCTCCCCGACAAGAACAGCCTGTGAAGGCCGGGAGGAAGACGCGCCGCGACCCCGGGGTAGAGAAAATGGAGAGAAACTAAAGGACGGAGGGGGGAAAAAGACTGAAAGAGAGAGGGGGGGTGCAAGTGGATAAAAAGAGGAAAAGAGTATCCGGCACAGAGTTTTACCAGTGAAATGATAGCCTTGTTTGCCTGTTCAATTGGAAACGTCTATTCAGTATTCAGAAGTTGAAGTGATGGGTGGGACTGTGCTTTGGATATTTTTTCTGCTCTTTTTATGGACCTGCATCTTGGCATCCATTTTTTATAAGCCGAATGGATGTTTCAATACCCTTTCCCTGATAAGCTTCATGATCTTAGGGCCGAAGGTCAAAGACAATACCGGGGACCCTGAAGGGCAACAGCATTACCCAGCTTTTACCCCAGCTAGGTGTAAAAAAAGGCATCAACAACTTAGCAACTGCAGCTAATAATGCTAAAAACATCTGGTGTTCCTGGTTCTACATCTGTACTACATGGCTTCTGTGTCACATTACAAGCGTCCATGTCACACGTCAAAACTTTTTACACATCCAGCTTCCACCACAGTGATTCTATTCAAGTACAGCTTTAATATATAACTTCCACATACACTTTTATAGCTGCGATAGCCATTAGCTGCATGCTATGATACGTTGATCTATTTGGCCTAGCACAGTGTTTCCTAAGATTACAGAATACAGATAGTCTTGCATGACTTGCAGCTTAAAAATACTACAATGTGGGAATGGATTAGGAAGGATTGCAGGAAGTGTGTGACGGAGCGGCGGGAAGTATCAGGAACCACTGGGCTAGCGTCCAGCTGGAGTGAACCGACCAGCACTATCAGCCCTTCAGAGCCTCTGGTGTCTCTCAACCGAACCCCTGAACAAGACTGCTGCTTGGACTCAACTGTGAAAAGGCCTTTTACAGCCCAACCAGACAACAGGGAGGCGGGGGCGGGGGGGCCAGGGGTATGGGGTTGGGCAGGGGGGGGTTTGTTCGTAAAACTTAGCACAATATTGGTTAGCCGCGTACGGCGCTGCCAAACAAACTCTCAACAAAAGACATTACAAGCGGAACTATGCTGCACAAAGAGGGCCCGTCCGAGGGCCGAAGGGGAAGGGGGCGCGGGTCCGAGAACATGGAGGCTCTCCGAGAGCCGGGCGTATTGGACGCGGGGGTCCGCTGGGCACTCCTACCAGACCACTGGGGTTGACTGCCAAAGCGATGCTACGAGGAGCTGCCATGACACATGGTGAGGGACAGAGAAAGACAATACGAACATGGAAGCTATAAGTTACAGCTATGTAAAACAAAACACAACTAAACAACAACAAAAAAACACAAAAAAATACCATGCGTGTACAGAAGTGTCACTCTGCGGAGGTCTTTTTTTTATATACAAAATGTAATCATGAAATACTATTAGGTACAGGAAGACTATGCTAATCCTCATAACCAAAAAGGATACAAAGCTGTAGATACATTAATATCTCTATACGAGCATAGCTGTTTACTAACTTCAGATATTGCACAAATAATAAACATAGGTACAAGTAAGGAATTGTGCTATGGGGGATTGGTTAAAGTAATAATGCATTTGAGTTTTCTACAAACTGACTGTCTGTCTTATATTTGTCCGAGCTGTGCCAGACAATAGTAAGGTTTAATTCAAACTGTAAATTACAGTACAAGCCCCGACCACAGAAGGACCACAACGCGGTAATGCCGTCCAACCTCTGGAACCGAGAGGAGGCCATTATAGTCCAGGATCCACATTTGCAGCCGTTAATGCATCAGTAAGTCATTGCTACTGATAAAAAAAACAAAAAAACATTCAGCATGACAGTAAATAGATATCTTAACATTCGATATGGCAGTTCTGTCAATCTGTAGCAGTGTGAAATGTTTTTTTTTTTTTTCTGTTGTCATCAATGTATCCTACAAACTATGAAACAGACGGAGGCGGTTTGTCCATGGACCGACTGGTGTAGATTGAACAATAAACGGTATTCGAAGACAAAGCTGTGTGCGTATATATTCACTCGGACTTGAATCTGCACATTTTTTTTGCTCGATTCCACTATTATGTTTTTTTTTTCTCTTTCCATTTGCTTTGATGTTTTCTCTCATACTGTTGATTTGTGGGGTCAATTGTTCCTCACAGTTGGGTCAGCCCACTGTCATCTCCTCGTCTGCCAACTCCCCCTCTCCCTCTTCCTCCAGTGCCATCTGTTCCTTTGTCTCACCTCTCTTCTCCTCCGACCTCACGTGTCATTGGACAGTTAACCTGTCTCAGCACTCGTCCAATCACACACCTTTGTGCTCCCTCTGTAGACTATCACACTCAAAAACTGGACCGCACTATACTGGTGTTATCATGTCCCAAGTTCTAGTTCTTTTGTATGATACTTGATACCAAACTATACTGTCTGCATATCAGTAAAGGTATCAGGTATATAAAAACGCCCCCCACATAGACACCCACATAGTCATATAATATGTCCCACTTAAGTTGAAAGAGCAATGTCATTATTGTTGCATTTATATGCAAAATAAGACTTGCAAAATAACATCTTATTTTAGCCAAAGCTCCCCCCCCCCCCCCCCTCCCCCCAACATTTCTGTTTTTAGGGAATCTGCCACCTGGCTTCAAGCAGGTAGTATATTGCATTCATTGGTGTCATGGCATATTTTCTTTCAGTCTATAAATAAGACCACTGTCCCGGTTAGAGAGTTTCGGACACTCACTGCAGGCCGACAACGAGATGTTATAGCCTCTCGGTCTCAAGTTCACAAACAAAAGGATGCTTCTTCTTTTCAAGCATCCACAAAACTAATAACATACGTTGTTCAACTTAAAAGTTAAAAAACTATACCGCTCGCATGTCTAACCTAGGACTAAACCTCGCTGTCGACCTGACTTCCTCCCTTAATAACATAATAGCCTTTCAACTTATAATGCTAAAATCTATATAAATACAAAAATAATAATTTGGCTTCGACATTCCAACCCCCTAATTTTTAATGCATGAAATGCATCATCAATTACTCAAATAAACAAAATTGCCAATAACAAAAACTATTCTGTATCTGTATACAATGAGGACCAGGTGAAGTTTCTGCTTGGCTTGTTCCACTTGCTCCTCTTGAGGTCGAGGTCCATGGCTGAGGTAAGTTCTGTGTTGTTCATGTCAACCACAACAAGAAAGACCATTCGCATTGCTAAATATGTCAACTGTTAGTTTTCATACCTTGAATATTATACTTTTTTTGCTCTATGTAGTTCAATGGCACTTTCAAGACTGTCTGTGTGTGGGTTAAATAGTTTATTTCATGTGATTCATTACGTAACGATTTTCAGGAAACTTTTACAAACAGGGTCCTAATGTCTGTTAGATGGGCCTATTGGACATGCTTGAATTTTCTCTTTTTTCAAACTTTTTTTACCACTATAAATGACCAATCACCTGGAAGAACAAAAACAAGATTACAGCAAATAAGATGTTGAACATGCTGTCGTGGCATTCGACGGTCGAGGGACCAATAAGATAAAGTTTAGTTAATTCCCATTAAGCAATTTCAACCAGGCCAATAACGACCAAACAGCTAATAGGAAAATTAGCACAAGAGAACTAGTGACAAGTTGCCAACAACGCCACCCCAGGAATTTCACCTGGAGAGTTAGGTTAACCTAAGTTAAAGCACACAAGTTTGTTTACTAATGAAAGCTTGAGACTGGGTCCAGCATACAAATTCAATTCCTTTTATTTAACAATATATATAATCTTTAAACATGACTTCTCAATAAAATATTTTCACACAACCACACTAAAGCGAACACACACACACACACACACACACAAGCCAAACACAAAATACACAAAAAGGGGAGGGCAAATAACTAAATTGGGTTTAAATCAGGGTTAAATCACTTCAACCCACAACTTAAACAACCCCAATAAATGCAAACAAAAGAAAACTAACAAAGAAATTAAATCAAAAGTAATGGAGATTTATCCAAACTGATAAATCCACATAAGCAAGTAAAGCAATTAAGCCAAACCAAAATAACTAACAAAACTAATTAAACCAAAACAAACATGCAAAGCAACCCACAAAACACAAATAATATCATCAATAAGATCAGTTAGAAGTAGGCTAAATTAATAGATTAAGGTAATAAGACTGAGAATAAGGCAGCAATCACCATACTCGGTGCCAGGTACAGCACAGTAGGAGATGCAGAGTAGGATGGATGTGTTAGCTACATAAACCAGTGGACAAAACAGCAGCCGGCCAACAGCAGCGTGAAGAGGGGGGGGGAAAGTGCTGGCAGAAACCGCCCACACACACACGTTAACCCGTCAGGAGTTGAATGAACATCACCAAAGGGGAGGAAGGGGATCACTTGCACAAGGTCAGACAAGGTCAGACATCAGAGACGTGTCTATACGGAGGGTGCCATCCGCAAGGCTGGATTCTGAATTCTGGGAGCAAAGATATGCATTAAGAGTATTCTCCACACATCCGTGACTTGTCATAAACTTTGTGGGCGAGCTATAGAACAAAAAATGGCACCCCCTTTTACCTATGTGGGACTAGATTTGTTCGGTCCTTGGATTGTCTCCGCTAGACGTACCCATGGAGGGCAAGCCAACAGCTAAAGGTGGGCGGTGGTTACCTGCATGAGCACTCGTGCCGTGCACATAGAGCTTATTGAGGTGATGGATACATCAAGCTTCATTAATGAGATGTCCTGCAAAACATATCCGTTCTGACTGCGGAACCAATTTTACGGGCTCAGTGGAGCCCAGTATTAGGAAGTACTTGGGCCAAGAATGATGCATGTGGATCTTCAGCCCTCCACACTCCTCACACATGGGAGGGGTGTGGGAGTGGATGGTTGAAGTCTCGAGGCACCTTCTAGACTCCATAATTATGCAAAATAGTGCCTCACGCCTCACTCATTAGGTTTTGTCCACTTTAATGGCAGAAGTCACAGCAATCATCAATGTCAGGCCACTCGCTCCTATCACTTCAGGAGCATAACTCCAGACACAAAAGGTGTTTACTCCTTTATCTCCCTCATGAGCTTTCCCAAGTCTCTTATTTGATATTTCCTTGCTCCTCAATCTTCACTTGAACTGGAAGTAGTTCTGGTCCGCCATTTTGAAGATCATCCCAAAGCTCTTATTTCTGCTCCGAGGAGCCAGGATCGAGGGTGAGGAGGGATCTCTGAGGAGCAAGGATACACGAGAGCAGCCTTCCTATAATTCCACAGATGAACGCCATAACGTTAATAACTCCGCCCCAAACATTTAGCAAATTTGAACGAGAGCGAAACGGTACAAGTGTAAGTGTCCATTATTTTATGCTTTTTTTATGTAATAATAATAATAATAATAATAATAATAATAATAATAATAATAAAAACTATGTATATAGCACGTCAGAAATGGATGCGCATCACATGACGCTTCATGTGGCGTCTCATTTCTCTAAAAACTTATTTCCTCATTTCCTCCATGCATCCTCAGTGGGACTAAGATGCAAGGAAAGGACGCAAGTGAGGGAAACGTGGATGCAATCTAAGATACTTGGAATGTAGCCAAAATATGACATTGTTGTGGTCATGTGACACGGTCATTTTGGGTTGCCAGTGAGTTCAGGGTCCCTTGACTTTTCCAGCTTTTCATGCCTAGGAAATTATTGCTTGTAAGTTCAATTACAATGTGCAAGCATATTATTGTGCAGTATTATGTGAATATACATACTTTAATAAGAATGTAGTAAGAATGCTAATTTTCTAATTTGTTTTCCTAGCCACACTGATGCTAATGTATTAGTTCAACTTACCTGTTTTGTTGGGTAGGGTTAACTCAAGGAATATTTCAGTTTCATAGATATTTCATTGATGTATACATGTTTCATAGAACCTTAGCTGTGATTTACATTATTTGTCATTGAGAACAATGTTGTAATGTACCTTTTTTGATATTTGTATTTCAGTTTTACAAACAACATTGGAGAGAACACACAGTAAACAGTCAACTTTACTCCAGCTTCTGGGTTTTCTTCATGTCTTTTTTGCTACCTGTTAATTTGTTTACAGACACATAGAGATCAGGATACAGTTACAAATTGCATTGGGTAGGGGGACATTGCCCCTTCGAATTCTAGCAACAGGTGATGGAAAAAAAGGAATTACAAAATAAATAAATATAATGTAAAATGGGCTGAATTGAATGACGGAATTAATTACATAATTAAGTCATGCAACTGTGTGTGCGTGCCTTCCTGTCTGCCTGCCTGTGTGCGTGTGTGCACTGCCCATTGCTAAAATGCCACCAATGAAAATACTGATCACATTCTGTGTGATCAATAATCTATCTAATCAATCTGGGTGTCATGACAGTCATGTATTTGTTTTTCGTATTGGTTCACCCAGAGACTACAAAAAACATAAGCTAAAATAAATTGTATCAAGGTGGGAATAACTGGATTGCCCATAAAAACAATACATTGTGTGCAAAGCTGTAGCCATGGATACAACATCCAGACAGCCTTGTCAGTGCATATATGCAGGGATTTATGTGCACTCCCACCTCAAGTAGTTGTCTAAATGCAGCCATTGTGAGATTGCCATGGTGTGGGTGGATTTTGACCCCAGGAGTTCATTCCATTACATAAGCTTGATAGATTTGATTCAGAAGCTCTTTCCATAATTACCATTAATGTAGAAATATTTCTCTGCAAAATTGCATTCTGAAATAAAGGTACCCTTTACACTACAACTACCACACCCCCCATCAGCTCAACCACAACCACCGGCACAGATGGAGTGCAAGTTGTGTGAAACACACTTTGTTCTTTAGATGCGGCACAGTTGTAGAATGTCACTACATGTCAAAACAAACTAAGCAACAGTGATACATTGTGCAGATACACTAAATGTAGATGCTCTGATTAGGGACAGTATTGATGACAGTTAAGACCACAACCAAATTTTTTTACGTATGCTGACCAAGTGGAGGACAATTAATACAGTAACGCAAATCTTAGCATGTGGGTAAAACAAAGAACGTGCTTGAGTATATTCCACAACAGAGAATTTAAACATTTATTTGGAACAGGCTAGTAATATAATTGATTTTAAATGTTCTCTTTGTAATTTGTGTTTTAAATTTGACCCACACATTTGAATCAAGTTGCAATTAAGAAAATAAAAATAAAGTGGCACTGGTTACCACTTTATTAACCTGATGCACCAGATGGTTTGTGACACAGAACCATCTGGGAAGTCGTCCGTGGAAACTCTTTGGAAAAGGGCAGGCACACAAAAAAAAAACTTGGCAGGTGATTGGATGAACCATGTGTCTATCAGCATCTATCATGGACTAACTTCAACCAATCAGAACAACGAACCATATGACATATTAGGAGAGCGAAAACATCTCTTCCTTCGAGAAAAGCCTTAAGTGCTTTCTTTGCTCTTTTTTCAATTATAAATACTCTCCAGTTCAGACATAACTGATGTTGCTATAGCAGCATCTACACTCACCTCTTTAGGAGCCGCCATTGTTGTTTTCAAACAAACATTGCTTCTGGCTGTCGTCACATCTAAACCATGCCCAAAAAACACGTAGCTTCCAGTAGTTCCTCTGATTGGTCCGAACCATTGTGGTTCGGCCACAAGCGCATAACATAGCCTGGCCAGACCGATCTGCAGAGAGAAGCAGAATTTTAAATGGTTGTGAATTAATAATTTAAAAAAATGTTGCCGGATCCAGATCAAAGATTGGCAAAGAAACTCGCTGCCTGCGAAAGAAGAAGAAGATTATGCTCTGAAACTGGGCCGTACACATCGCTGCAACAAGCGGCAACGGGAAACTGTTTGTCGCTATTGCAGCAGTAGAGACCGAGTGATTACACTAATATTATTGGCTCAAGAAAATAACTTGATTGATTGAAAAGCTAATGATAATAAGTTTGCCGAGCAAGATACCCTGCAAGCTATGTTACTATCTATGAACAGAATCAACGTTACCACCGTTTGGCTGGTGACCGGTGTTTTGTTTGCTAACTTAACACATTAGCTTAACATAAATTAAAAAGTTTATGTTTATGTTTATTTTGTTTAGAATTAATTTAGAATTAACTCATACCTCATAATGACAATACAAAGTTGTTGAAATAAACCACAAACATTGCAAGACATGACCTATGCACACAGTTTCCCCCAATCACAGAAGCTGTTTGAAGCTGTGGAGGCAATTACAAAATATTAACATGACTAGAAATATAGCAAGGATATATAAATTGCAGGAGGCAAACATATCAAATCAGTGAGGTTTTAAGAAAGTTCAACTACTAAACAAAGACTTGTGTAAACAGATATAGAAGGCAAACTTTCATACATGGTATACATAAGAAGTCATGAGTGTAATCCAAATCATTCAGAATCCTTCATCCATAAATAATGTCTGGTAAACTGCTGGAGGTTTTTATTATGTGGAGTGGATGGCACTTCCTCCAGCACAAGGGATCTTTCAGCTTATGCATTGTTACCTCATTTAACCTCATTACATGAGGTTCCTTTTTAAAAGGATCATTCACTACAGAAACTTATAGCAAATATAGGAGAAGAAAATTATATCTACATAATATCAACAATAGAAATATTAACATAACACAATAAATATCGCACAAATCTTAGTTAATGGACTCTACTGGTATATTTTGACATATCACCACTACCAAAGGAAAATGCAACTCATCCTTGTGAAGAAACTGTTGACATTGGCTTTCCCTGAATTACTTTATGAAGATGAGATACTTTCGTCATCCCAAACGGGACATTTGGGATTACTCAACTACAAAAAGTGCAGATTTGACCTTCAAAACCATTGTGGTGTCAACCTGAAACCGGAATGCGGGTACACATATCAATCAGGGATCTTTCCTGCCCCTACATATACAGTCGTGCCCTTCATGTAAACTGTGGAGTGTGTGTGGTTGATAGCTGGTTTAAAGCCTCACCTGGCCCGGGTCAGACTAGTTAGACTCTGGGGTTAGGTGAGGCTGCACACCTGTGGTGCATTAGCAATCATGGCACCCAGGATAAACCAGCTATCAACACACACTCAGGAGAGAGCCACTGTCATGACAGAGTGTTACATCTGCTCGGCTTGTACCAGCTTGCCATCTCCAATAAATGGATTTATATTCTCACCAACAACCTATGTCGGAGGAGCCCAGAAAAGCCACTTATGTGGTGTGTGGCAGAGGAACACTGCTACAGTGGTGCTCAATGTGGGTATTCAGCAGGATGAGCGACCAGCCTGTAAATATACTGGTGGAGATGCTCAGGAGCATGGCAGAGATGCAGCGGGACAAGATGGGGGCGTTACAGGCAGCGGCGCAGACCCAGGTACTCGCAGAACTGGTGCCCTGACTGGCGGGGATCGCAGCTCTTCGGCCCCCTCAGCCTCCAAGCATCCTGCTCTATAACATTTTGGTGGAGGATGACCTGGAGGATGACCTGGAGGATGACCTGGAGGCACTCGAGGCGTTCAAGGTGGCGACGGGAGCAGGGGGCTGGCTGGTGGAGGAGTGGGCACCTGGAGAGGCCATTCGCCCTCTCCAGGTGAATCCTATAATCCGCCACGGCTGCGACTGGGGGAGTCCAACGCGCAACAAGTGGTGGAGCAGGTGGCAACAGAGCAGTTTGTGGAAGCGCTGCCAGTGGCGGTGGCGGGGTGGGTGACAGGCCGGGGGACTTGGAAGCGACGGTGATGTTGGTGGAGGACTACCTGGTAAGGCAACCGCAGAGCCAGGGGAGGAAGGGGTGCCCGACAGCCGCAGCCACCACCGCTGCCTCGAAGGAGGGGCTACCCCCCCCCCTCCGTGCGCGCGCGTGAATGGCGGGCTATAATTCAGGTTGTATGCAATCTATGACCCGTCAGGACCTGGTTCGATCTGGGGCTTTGGTAGAAGCAGCACAGGTGTGCAGCCTCACCCAGCCCCAGAGTCTAATCAGTCTGACTCGGGCCAGGTGAAGCTGTAAACCAGATATCAACCACACCAACTCTGAATAAACAGATTCGTTTTTGAATCTAGACATAATCTAGATTATATAGTCCACATATTTATCATGTGTAGCAGGGGTTTGATTGACAGAAGGTGATGAAGTTAGCCTGCCTAGTCTTTACCCACATGCTGTGAACCATAGTCATTTTTTATGAGGTTCAGAGGTCTGGAAGGTCATTAGGGCTAACAATTAACATGTACGTAATAGGCGTACATAATTCTGATCTGAAATATACAGAGAACCACAAGTAATGTGTTGTTTGTGGCAGAGGTTAGCTGTTAGCTATTAAAGATGTTTTGTATTCATTTCATATGCATTTAATATCATAATTCATTACTCTTTACTCACTGTAGTATTGCATTTGCTTGTGATTGCATTGCACTGGTTTTGTGCTTTAATTCATAGTACTGTGGATGTTGACACACACACACACACACACACACACACACACACACACACACACACACACACACACACACACACACACACA
>JAOPJH010000001.1:7355087-7369010 GCA_027122575.1 Merluccius polylepis | reverse complement strand
TATATATACACATACATACATATATATATATATATATATATATATATACATACATATATACATATATACACACACATATATATATATATATATATATACAGTGTACACAGCACAGTATGACCTTCATCTCGAGTGCTTCAATACTTACCTCATATTATATATTTTTTACTTAATTTCCTGTTCACAAAAATAAAAAACACCTGAAGTGCAACTTGCACGTTAGCATCCCCAGATAATTCATGTGGGAAATGTATGAAGCAAATTGATTTTTAAATATTTTAATTTTGTTAGACTAAAAACGACAGCTTTACTCTTTTTTTTGTAATGCAACATGCAGACCAAAAAACTAACTTGGACATGACATAACTAAAAGGTAAGACAAACGCTAGAGCTGAATAGCGAGTATAACCACAGACAGATTAAACATTTATTAATTATTTCCGTGCCACGCGTGGTCCTCTACAGTTCACAGTCCCGGTCCCCAAAATCAGAACTTGCTAATTCTAAGTCAAAAAGAATGAAAATCATTTTAAAACTTGCTACATACCTTCCCCACACTAACTGGGAGTGTCAACCTGCATTACTTTTTTTTTTTTTATATATAACAATGTTATCAGGATACATTATTTCTTACTTCCCCTATGACTGATGAAAAGAATTTGAAAACATGGCTCTCAGTCTCACATTGCGTCTCAACATGCATGTGAGAAACAGTTCCTTGTTATAATGACCAATCGAAAAAAGGAGAAGTGGGAATTGGTTCTCACGATATTGGCTGTTGTCTTGATCTGCGGGAGGGCTGAAGGTGAGGATCTGCCAATCAATGTCTTGCTGAGGCTGGGATTCCTCCAGAGTAACCCAGGCAACTTCCTCTTGGGAATCCTTGGCTGGCAAGAAACCTACACTCTGAGCACAGTAAATTACATCATCAGCGTCAGGTGATCACCATTTAAGATCAACTTGCAGGTTGGCAAACCCGGCTAATTAATGTGGGTAAAGTATGCCGCAAACCAATTTCAATTGGTTTGCTGCAAGCACAAAGTATGCTACAAGCATACTTTCCCTTACTTTTCCCTACATTATTCCCACTCTATTTACACATGTTAAATAAACAAGATAACTCATAAAATAGAATTAACTATTTAATAACGGAAAGCATTCCTAAATAGGACTAAACCTACCAGACTGGGAGGGCAGTTTGGCGAGGAGCAGCTGACTACCATCAGATCCCTCTCTACGTTCAGGAGACACCAGTTTCTGATGTCACACTCTGAAGTACAATACAGAATAGCCAGTTAGACCCAGTGCCCAAACAGCGCCATGTTTCTCACGACACAAAAACACTGATTTGGCTAACGAGTCACTTTTGAGACAGAAATATGCTATCTGTGAACAGAACATTGAGTTCTATGCAGAGTGTGAATGACGCAAATGCTGAAAAGGTGTCAGTGACTCACTGGCTGTCAGAGAAGTGACGCCTCCTGTGGTGATATCCACAACAAGCAGGTCCTACAATGTATAAAAACCAACAACATCAAGAACAACAACAACAACAGATATGCCTGGTTAATTTGCAATGAAAACCTAACCTAAGTTAACCTCGATCTTTTCTCTAAGATTATGTGACTGGTCGCCATTTCACCTTGCGGCTTCGCTGGGGACAAGCTATGAGGATGCGCTGGCTATCAGCAGACCAGCACTGGGGCGACAGTTGGGAGCTATATATACCGGTGAAGCCATCTGTAGGTAGACAGGTTAGACAGACAGACATTATGTCTAGTATGAAACAGTGTAAAAGCATTGCATGACTTGTCAAAAGGCCCCTCACCCTCTCCAGGTCTCTTCACGACCTCCACCACCACTGACGTCTTCTTGGTGTACCAGTCGTACTTCAAAACAAACGGCACACAACGTAGAATTTATTCATATATAACTCATTATTTATCGATTTATAAAGACAGCTCCTTATCAAGCAGGAGATCAGGTGTGTGGCCTTCACAAGGGGGGGTGACGCACATGTGTCTCACCATGCACAATCTGCTGCATTGCATGTGGGGTCCAAAGATGCCACACTCCAAGTAGACGATCCTACACTGGTCTGGACTGAGCCTGGGGGAGCACACTGCACTGTCGCCAGATGACAACTGTTCTGAAGGAGACAATACACACACACAAAATGGACTACAGCCTACTAAAATAGGTCAAATTCCAGATGTAGAACAGGGCTAACTGAGAAGTGCAACACATGAGAGGACCATGCACTCACCACACTTCCCACCAGTTAGGTCCACATAAAACAAAGAGGACCTGAGAAAAGAGCAAATGATACATATATACATATACATATACATATACATATACATATACATACATAAAATACACAATTTGGTGGATGCTTTTATCCAAAGCGTCTTACAATACCGTAAGGGTATACACTTTCAGCATGGGTGGTCCATGGGTTAGGTCGAACCCCTAACCCTGGTAACGTTAACGCCATGCTCTACCAGTTGAGCAAGTCAGGACCACACATAACAATTTTACTACTACTAAAAAAATCTGGTTTAAGTCAGCTGTAGTTCTAGAAAGACCAGACCAACATTGTGTGCGTTTATCATAAGTATGACTATCGTGTGTTCTCACCGTCTGTTGGGACAGTATTTCAGGCCAAGTCTGAAAGGTTCATGCCACCAGCCAACAAATACAACGCCTGTATCACCCGGAGCCCAAAAGGCCTGGGGAAGGAGAAAGGGAGCGTGGTGATGTTGATGTGCACCCAGCAGCAACATTATGAGTAAGAGCACAGACTTGGAGCAGCACGGCAGTAAGCTCACCTGTCCAGGTGAGATGTCCTCAGGCACGCCCTCCAGCACAGAGACATTGTTCCCTTCGATGTCCAACACACAGAGAACAGGGCAGCTCTTGCCAACCAGCGCCTCTCCCCAGTCTTCATAAAAGGCAAACTGCTTCCCCTAGAGGAGCAGCAGGGAAGAGCACAACCTAAGCAAACAGTCATCATGTGATTCAAGAGTGTCACACTCACAAGACAATGGAGGGGGAAAAAAGAATGTGGTTTGTCAGAATTATTTGCAAGAGACCCACCTTAGTTTTCTCCTTTCTTTCAATTGTTGTGCCCATCTCATCCTCATCCCCCGTAGAGGACAACTCGAGAGACTCTGTCTACAAACAAACATGTCGAATAAAGATTTAAAATAAAGAATCAATGGTAAACAAAAAAAACAACAACATACCATTAATCAACTTCACTGACCAACTTCAACTTAATAGCACAATAATTCTTAAGTAATATGACATGATAATATTGACTGTGAAAGTAGTAAATGGTGTACTGTATCCTAACGGTGCTTACAGACCTGGAAGAATGATTCAGCCTTGGGCCTCTTCCTCTCCGCCACATAAAGGAGATGGGTCTCGGAGTGAGACCACACCAGACAACCAAATTGCTCTATGGAGACACAATACAGTAGTCCAAGTGGTGAACTGAAAAATTAAGTCTTACATCTTCTGTATGTCTGTTTCTAGGTCAGCCAAACGGAACAATACAAGACATCTCTTACCATCCGCGTAAACCTTGCCATGTTTTTTCAGCGCAGTCAAGTCAATGCTCTTGGCCTTAATGTTTTTAGTCCAGATCTGGTGGGGTACATAGAGGCCGAGGACAGAGGTGAGCGACACCTCTACTTTTATTTCACATACCGTGAGAGTAGAAAACAAGGTAGTCAAGTACAACGGCAGGCAGGGGGCATCCAAAGTTGTAGAGAGGGACAGTTCAACAGGAATAAAGAGAGACACTGGTGCCAAGGACGGCCATCTTCTCACCTCCAGAAACTGTTTGTCCTCTCCTTTGACAGAACATTCCCTCACCACCGCCTTCATCTCTCTGGATGGAGAGTCTTTGCTCAGCACCCTTAGCAGGACAAGCCCATTAGACATCACATTAGGCTGGAACTGTGGCGCAAGTGGGAACTGTTCAGTTAGCAATTATGAACGATAAAAACACATACTCTCCCTTGACTTCAGTGCAGTTTCCTGAAGGTCCGGAGTAAACCACAGACTTGTCATCGTGGAACACGATGTACTGTCTGCAAAACTTGACACTCTCGTTCCTCTCCAGGTCACGCTGGCTCCACTCTGCAGAGGACCACGCATTGCACACAATGTTAATGTTCACCTGATATAAACAACCAATAATAATAATAATAATAATAATATCCGACCTACACACAATAACATCACACACGCGCACCTGTGTAAATGTTACTGTACTTCCCACCATACTGGGACGTGATCACGGGTCCCACGTCTGCTCTGCTCAACGCAGGGAACAGGCTGAGCTCTCTGTACAGTTTGGAGATGTCATCTGGGCTGGTCATCACCTGGAGACACGCAGCACTCTCACTCACACTGCGGCTCATGGCGGACCAACAATGTCTGACCAACAACAATGACCTATTCATAGTGGGCTGGACTCGAGGTCGGACACTCGAGTAGGATATTAGTAGGCTAATAGCAGAGCTATTATGTTGCTAGTCATGTGTGGACGGCTAGCAAGCCGTCCATCGGCTAGCTAAACTAACTATCCCAGATGTCATATTGACGTTATGTTTGCTCCGAGCCGGACCGGGATCTTCCTGCAGGAGGAACACTTTACGGCTAACATAGCCGCACCGTTGGACGCTAACTAACTCACAAGCAAGTTTCTTCAGGACGGGTCCCGTGACATTAAGTAACTACATTCGTTTTCGTATACCATTAACTACTGAGAGATGAATATGAATATGTTTATGTTTATTGTCAAATATAAATGCCCGTATGTGTTGTCACTGTACCTGTAAGTCCATGGTTGGGTCAGGTGTACAGACTGCAGCTGCTGCAGGTCTCCTCTAGTGGTGCTCGTTGGCGGTGTGGTGGTCGTCCTTCTCACTTCCTGTCAGGTGTCACGTTAGCCTCCACAAGCCCCCCCCCAGACACACACACACACACACACATTGAAATCGAGGTGAATATCAGACTTTACTTGAAGCTGTTCTGCACATTTTTACATAAAATCGACGTTTTTATGACTTGTAGATCCAGCGAAAAACACGTTTGTTTTGAGACTTGTTTAGCGATCTCCGTAACCATAGTAGCCAGTGTAAAGGCCCCGCCCACTTGGGAGACTGCTCTGAATATCTTTCTCATGTACTATCTTTGGCATGGTTACGGATGCAGCCCAAAATCTAGCGTTTGGCGCCCTCTGGTGGTTTGTTATGTTTTCTTTATCTCTGGGGTGGGTTCTGCACATGAAACAACTACATCGGCGTGATGAATAGGCTGGCCGTCGTTTTACATTCATATTTATGTATTTGTTTATTTATTTATTTATGTTCAATTTTCAGCCCATTGGATTGGCGCTGCTCTGAATGCGTTATCTTTCTCATGTACTATCTTTGCTATGGTTACGAACGCACCCTCGCAACCCAAGATCTAGCGTTTGGCGCCCTCTGGTGGTATGCTTTTTAACCAGTTGTTTTTAGATAACAATTGTTATCTCTGGGGGGGTTTCTGCACATTAAAATCCGTTGTCATGAAACAACTACATCTGCGAGATGAATAGGCTGGCCATCGTTTTAATATCATATTAATGTATTTATGTATTTAGCGCCACAGTGTCGACCGCAAGCATCTTCGTGTCAGTCAGTGGGTGGGGTCACAAAGAGCCAAGATGGCGGACTTTGAGGAGCCGCTGTCAGATGAGGAGAAGGTTTTAAGACTGTTTTATTACTCGCTGAATTGTGCATGTACATTTTGTGTGTCATCTATGATTGTGCTTCGAAAATAAATGACGGGTGATGTTTGGCCGGATAGTGGCATCCTTTTGCCTTCGTGTGACTTGAACATGTTCATATGTTGTTTTTGGCTAGCGTTAGCTCGCCACTAGGGTGTTTCATCTACAACAAAAACAGATAAATGTAGTTGGCTAGACGACTAAACCAAGCAGCGACTATTTTTAATACGCACGTGTATTTTCTGCGTTTAACCCCCGACCCGTTATTACCTAGTTAAACACCAGGTTCACTTGGGTTAACTTTTCCCCAGCTAACGGTAGCGGCGGTATAACGGTTAGTTTACTGGGTCAAACGGATTCAGTTGCAGCTTGAATGTGTGCTCACCAAACTTGGCTGCGGCTCCTGCAGCCCAACGTACTGCAGGCTGACAGCGATACCCCTGAAGGGCAAAGATAGACTTATTAAAAGTAGGGATGGTGTTGGTGCTACAGCTCATCTGACTGTAATGCACTCCTCTGTGAAGTCTGTATATGGAGAGACCTGGTCCACACACCCTTGATTCATTCCTAGGGATTACAGACATTTCCAGGGGTTGGGTTACTTTATTGCCTTTTGTGAGTGGGAGTTGAATTACCAATTTGGCGTTTGGTAGCCTTGTGTTACGGTCAAATTAAGTGCCAAGTAAAAGTAAAACGACTGAAATGATTATGCTTTGATTTTGTGTTCTGTGTTTTAACTTTGTTTGCAGGTCCGAATTGCTGCAAACTTTGTGACTCACGCCCCTCCAGGAGAGTTCAATGAAGTCTTCAACGGTGGGAGACACAATACTGTTCCACAATGCATTCATTATTAGGATCCCCTTTTAGACTTGTGGCTGAAGAGCAGGGTAATGCCATGGAGGTTTATGGGTGTTTCTTTTTTCTGTGTTGTCAGATGTCAGACTTCTCCTCAACAATGACAATCTCCTCAGGGAGGGAGCGTCCCAGTAAGTATCCCTCACTTGCTGCCTCTCATTTGTTTTCAAAGCCCAGTGTGACAAATCATTTTTCATCCTCTCAGTCAGACCTAATGGACAGTATTAAATTACTATTTTCTCAGCTCCTTTGCCCAGTACAATATGGATCAGTTCACCCCTGCCAAACTAGAGGGCTGCGATGAACCGGTAGGTTTCTGCTGTTTAAATAAATCCTTTCTTAAATGGATCCTACAATGTCCATTCTCAAACTGTTCCTATCTTCTCTTTCAAGGTTCTGATCACCGAACACGGCGACTTGGGTCAGGGTCGTTTCTTGGACCCCCGTAACCATCTGTCGTTCCGCTTTGACCATCTGAGGAAAGAGGTGAGCGATGTGCAGCCATGTGAGGGCGAGACGGCCCCGAAAAGCTGGAGAGATGCCTGCGATTCTGCCCTGTGTGCCTACGTCAAAGAACATTACCCCAGTGGAGTCTGCACGGTAATTCATGCACAGATACACCCAGAGTCAGAGCGGCACCTGTTCACGTCATTATTAGGATAAGGAGTGTTGCAATATCACAACATCTGTAATTGATGGTAAAAGCTTTGCAAAAAAAATCAGCTTGGAAATATGTTTTGTAATGAACACAAATGAATACAATTAATTTACCAGAAAATATGATGAATCTTGCTGCTCTGAAAATGTACTCTAAAATGTTACTGCTTATTGCAATTATAGTCCTTTCATTTCAACATTGTATTCAATCCATCGTGATCAGCTCCATATAGATTTTGGACGATTATAATTTTTGTTCTCTAGGTATATGGGAAAACTGTTGATGGCCAGCAAACAATCATTGCTTGCATCGAGGGACATCAGTTTCAACCTAAGAACTTCTGGTATTGTGTTCTTCCTGTATATCATGGGCAATTGACATGCATGTTAGGGCTGAAGGATATGGTAAAAAATAATAATAATAATCCTAATCATATTGGGATTATTTTGACATATATTGCGATTGTGATATCATTCGCTATGAGTGGGTGGGAATGATACATTTTGCCTCACAATTTTAATTGTCACTGAAAAAACGAACATGTTTTCTTGCATCTGGAGGGAAAAAATGTGTAGGCCAGGGCGTCTCTGCACTACAGCAACCAAATTGCAGCTCCTGCGATTTGGATTTTGCACTTGGCCATATTGTGATTCCGATAATATTTTGATGAATTGTTCCGCCCTATTTTATTATGTCAAAATAAGAGCCTCTCTTGGATGCTTTTGACACAGGAACGGGCGCTGCAGGTCAGAATGGAAGCTCACTCTGGGTCAGTCCACAGCCCATGTGGTCGGAGTGCTGAAAATCCAGGTGATTCAAACCGTCTCCTTTGTACTTGTAGTATCGGTGCTTCCACCGCTGTTCCTGTCTATTGCAATTTACTTCTTTTACGGCTAATTCTAATCAGTTATGTTGTTTGAAGGGACATTAAGAAATAAATTGTGTGCCCCCCCCCCCAGGTGCACTACTATGAAGATGGGAATGTGCAGCTGGTTAGCCATAAGGAAGTGGAAGACTCAATACCTGTAACTGTGAGTTGATGCACACACGCACATACCTGCCCGCAGACACACAAAATGAACGGCATTTTTAATAATGAATGATAGTTAATGTCTTTGTCAGCACTGACCACGTACTGGATTTCCTCTGTCAGTGTGATTTAAAACATTTTATTTCACTTTAAGAACGAAAGCCAGACCGCCAAGGAATTTGTTGACATCATTGAGAATGCTGAAAATGATTACCAGGTAAGTGAACTAAGGTGAAGCACATGTGTGGAGTGCCTTCTGCTTTCAGTTTGTTATTCTTTGCTACTGTATTGGCAGTCTGTGTAGACTTTCCTGTTTCTTATCTGTGCCGTGATCAGAGGTCAGATAATGGGGAGTAAAAGCCACAAGTGTTATACAAGTGTGAAGGGGCTTTGCCATCCCCCTGGTGAAGATTATGGGTGGATACAGAAACTGCATCGAAGCGTTAGTGGTGCTACGCGATATATGGTCTGTGCTACCCATAAAAAAACATTGTGGTACCCTCTCCTCCTGCCTCCAGACCGCGATCAGCGAGAACTACCAGACCATGTCAGACACCACCTTCAAGGCCCTGCGCCGCCAGCTGCCGGTCACCCGCACCAAGATCGACTGGAACAAGATCCTGAGCTACAAGATCGGCAAGGAGATGCAGAACGCTTAGTGCAATTAAGGCAGGCACTGGCCAGAGAGATGGGACACTCT
Source organism: Merluccius polylepis (assembly GCA_027122575.1). Lineage (NCBI taxonomy): Eukaryota > Metazoa > Chordata > Actinopteri > Gadiformes > Merlucciidae > Merluccius > Merluccius polylepis. The sequence goes on along the minus strand of JAOPJH010000001.1, from coordinate 7,359,982 downwards.
ACTGGGCCACGACGCATCTAGACATGTTCAAGGACTAACCAAAGCAAATATACATCAGTATGGGGCAAGGAATACAAGAAAAACACACACACACACATTTTTTACAATGTTAATCACAAGATTTTCAGACTGTTTGGCACAGGTGTCCATCTATTGTAAGGGAACTGTGGTTTGGGATAACATCATTGTTTTTGGAGAAGGTTCTGTCTGCATCTATGTTGAAGGGGAGACGTGTAGAGTCAACATGCAGGGAGTGGCTCAGGACTGCTACATAAAAAAATAAAAAAATAAAGATGGTTCTCTGACCATGAAAGGAATCAGAATAATCTGCCAAGAATTTGACAGTTGCTTATGTTACAAAAGCATTATGAGAAGGAATTTTAAAGGGCAGCTGTTAAATGTAAGCACAAACTCCTGTTACCACGGTTTGTTTTTTTGGACAGGAAACTATGATCAAAAAATTAACATATGAAGTATTGACAAAACTACCGAGGAATGGGAAATTATGCACATCAAGCTTGTTGCTTTGACATGAACATTTAAAACCCTCTACAATCATCTCAACCTCTCGTAAACCTATCACGGCATAATGGAGATGGATCAGTTAGACCCTGTTAGTCGAGTTTGATACTATTTTCTGGTGGAGTTTTAGCATTTTTCAAATGTTTTTTTTTTCCGTAGCAGTTTAAGCAAAACTCCCTCCCTGCACGCCAGGCTCAATGTTTGTTGGCATCCGCAGGGCCAGAGGAAGGGTTTGTACATGTGTTGTGTGTCGTACTCTGCTGTATGCATATTTCATCCATGGCCCGCAAGCACTCCTGCGAGGGCCGAAGTAACGCGAAGGCTCCTCTGCCTCTGAATCCACCATCCATTCGCTTCTCTCTCTCTCACCTTGGCAGTGTAACCGTAATTGCTGCAAAGCTTTTCCTTTGTTGAAGGGAAACATTTACCAAGATTTATTTGCCAAAATCTCTTTCCTATGGTAAAGAACTCCATAATCCCTCCCATGTATGCAAATCTATATTTTAATACACTGGCTTCTGTTTTGAGTCTTAAAATATCATACTCCAAACTGTGTTTAACCAATAAGCGTTTCTTGTGTAAGTCTATGCCAAGTGAACACGATGCAGGTTCACCATGTTGGGTGAAAGGTCAGATCAACGGTTAGACGATGTAACATGTTATCTGTACGTGCCGTGTTCAACCCTCACACTATATAGTAAGCTGTGTGCCGAGCAGTCACAAAGTTAAATACTGTACCTCCCCATCCCGTTCAGCAAATAAATGACTCGATCATGACGGGCTGTCCTTAATATTGTCATTTCCTCTTTGTCACGTTTAGTTGATCACAGGTTGTGAGTTATTTGGCCGGTGTCCCACCAGAACATGCAGAACACATTTGTAGTGTCAACCCAACTGAAACCGACAGACAGCAAAATAGTTGACCACGGTTGGGTCATATTTACCATATTAAAATGACAATAGTATTTTACATATTTTATTTAACTAGCAAATATAACAATAGATTAAAGGAGTGTTTAAACTAGACAATTGCCTAGGTGGTGTTTGATAGAAACTACAGAGAGTGTGGATTATCCAAACTGAGGGCATATAAAGAGGTTTGGTCCCTTTTGGTTTAAAGAAAGAACAAGTGTAATATCCCTGAATAACAAAATGACTGTGTATTTAAATTACATTTAAAAGCATAGTGCAAAGTGTTCTCAATAGAAGATTCAGTGTATCCATGACTAATATGGTGGAAACTAAATGGTGCATACACACAAAGTCATGCCGTTAGGTACATTATGAGAATTCTGTGAACAAAGTTATTTACAGTAAAGTGTTCGTAATCTTGTGTTGTCATGACCCATTTCCAAACAATTGCATTAGGATCCTTACAATAAACAAAACAAAAATCAAAGTTACTAGTTATCAGTAGTAACTTTAAAGCAGTAGTACAGTTGTATAAAAAATATGAGCTAATGTAGGCTACACCTACAGAGCATTTGCTATGCTCATCATTTATTGTACAGTAAACACTAGTAAGCTTCTGAATTAGAAGAAGGGCGTCAATCAGAACTGCCATTACTAAAATAAAGCCAGATTGATTCACAAGTCAAGTTTAAGATTATCGTCCTGCAGGCGTTAGGCTTGATCATACAGTCAATATACACTTCCATTTCATAGGGTTGATAGGGTGAGCAACAAATATATGGCAGGGTTCAAAAAAAAAAAAAAAACATAAATCAATGTATGCAATCACACATTGTAATAAAATGAAAAGCACTTTTTTGATTCCTAAGTCAACTAAAACAGAACGTATAGCAGAAAATACAGCATTAGAATCTATTTAATAAATCTATTTTTAATTTGACGTGTTAGTGTGGAGACCGTCAGTGTAACTGAACTGGTCGAGAGTGACGGTAAACATAAACAAAAAAAACTAATATTTTAGTTGATTAAGAGCTGACTTTAAGGACTTGAATTGGGTCACAATCATAATAAACTAAAAGTGTCGATTGGCCTCGGCGGTGCGGCGCTTCAGCTGCTGGAGGACAATACCAAATCCGGCTCTTTGGCTCCCTCCTGCCCACAGTTGCCCGTTAGCTCTGGGAAGACGCTGCCCCGGGCACAGGGGCCAGGGGAGCCCGGCGTAGGACTCATCCCTGGCCTCTTGGGAGGGATGGGCGGAGGGTGAGTCCTCTCCGAGCGAGGGGTGAGGGGCGAGCGGATGCCCGGGGACAGCGGCCCCGAGGACGGAGACCGCACCCCGGTGGGCGAGCCCGCCAGGTTGCGGTAGTCCGTCCCGAACGGGGAGCTGCTGATGGGGGCGAGCTTGACCCCGGCCTGCTGGCTGGTGAAGCGGGACAGCACCTGGGTGACGGTGTTGCGGGCCAGCTGCTTGGCGCTGCTGTTCTCTGGCGGGGGAGGGATGGGCGTGGTGGTGGGGGACAGGTCCCTGGGAGACAGGGGGGCGGAGCCGCCGCTCAGCTGCTGCTGCTCCAACTCCGCCTGGCTCTGGAACTTGTGCCGGGCCGCCTGGAAGCGCTGGGTGACGCTGGACTGGTAGGGGGACTGGTGGAAGCCAGGGCTGCCCAGACGCTTGGCCAGCACCGGGGAGGAGATGGGGGAGGAGGAGAGGGAGGAGGAGGCGGTGCTGGAGGGCGAGTGTGGGACGGGGTGAGGAGAAGGAGGAGGAGGGTGGAGAGGTGAGTGAGGAGCAGCTGCGACACCGTTCTCCACCACTGCTCCGTTCTCCGCCGGCTTCCCGTCCGGAGGACATTCTGCGTCTTTCGGAGCGCAGTGGCCGTTGACCTTGGACACCCGGGCGGTTTGGGAATTGACACTCGGCTTTCCGTCGTCGGGCTCCGTCTGAACAGTGGCGGAGGCCGCCGCCGCCACCGCCGCGGGTGGAGACCGCTCGGTCTCTTTTGCAACCTCCTTCGCCTCCTCCTTGTCGCCCGCCTCCCCTCCGTCTCTCTCCTCCAGTCGTCTCCTCAGCTCCTCCAGCCGTCTCTCCAGTTCGCCGCTCCTCTCCTCCTCCCTCCGGAGCCTGGCCTTCATCTGCTCCTGATCCGTGTCGAACCGGGCCGTCTCGCTCTCCGCCCGGGCCTCCAGCTGGTCCGCCCTGCCCCGCTCCTCCTCCAGCGCCCTCCGGAGGGTCTCCAGAGCGGCGCTCTCCTCCTGTAGCCTGCCCTGCAGTTCTGACGCCTTCTGCGCCTCCTCCCGCGCCTGGCTGCTGGCCCTCTGCAGCTCGGCGCTCAGGGCCGCCGAGAGCTGCTGCTGCTGGGACAGAGACTCCTCCGCCCAGCCTGCCGCCTCCGCCCGCTCCCTCTCCAGGCTCTGCACCGCCGCCCGCTCCTTCTCCAGCTGGCGAAAGACAGAGAGTAGGAGGTGTCGGTCAAGATGCACTGACGGTTTCTCAGGCGATAAGCCTCACTGCCGATCACTGTGAATCACTGCCTCTGTGGCTTTGTTCCTTTTATTAAAGGAATTTCACAAAATAAACACTGCAACATAAAATGTGATCATCTATTGAAAACAAATCGTCATTCTTCTGCCAAGCAATATAGTTCCTCAAGACAGCAAAATGGTTGCCAAGCAACACCGGCTAGCATACGGGCTTAATTCGCATACAGGCGCATTCATACTGAAAATGAATTGTTGTATTTTAAGACGGCTTCAAGACAATCAAGGACCGGAACTATCCGTTTTATAAACATATATTGTTACCTTTATAGCCATTATGATTATAGTTAAAAGAAATACATTTATAATGATTAACAGAAAAAAATGGTTCAAAGTGGCAACTTCCACTTTGTACCACGGTGGGGCAACAGATACCTTGTTTACACTGCCTGACAGGCCACAATCACACATGAATTAATCTTGATAAACTCAATAATTCAAAATATCGTGTGAAGTTGAGATGGTGTGTATATACTGTATATATGTCTGCCAATGTCTATCCTTAAATAGAGTTCAAGTAAATACAATACAATTGTTCTAGGTTGTTTTTAAGGTGGTGTTCATTCTGTCTTTGACACGCCCACACGTATCTGATGCCAGCCTGGACTCAGACATGTTGTTCCTGTGTAAGCCTATGATTCATTACTGTTACCACCCCGGTAAGTTAGTGGCGCTAAAAAACTGATGCGACAGCAAAACGTGTCCTAAAATCTGACATATGGACTAAACTGAACCTACGGCTGGCCTTACCGTGCAATAAAAAACAGAGGCAGGAAAGCTCCAGGAAGGCTGGAAGACTTTCTTTAGAAGAACAGGGACCCCTCAGGAAGTCTGTCTTGCAAATGTGTGGGACAGTGTGTGTGTGTGTGTGTGTGTGTGTGTGTGTGTGTGTGTGTGTGTGTGTGTGTGTGTGTGTGTGTGTGTGT
>JAOPJH010000001.1:7210045-7222593 GCA_027122575.1 Merluccius polylepis | reverse complement strand
AGTTCAGCCTCCCCCTCTCCCCCCCAAGGTGAGTTCAGCATCCACCCCCCTGCCTCCCACCCACCCCAGGGAGAGTGGGCTCAAGGGCACATTGGCGGTCGGGGTGCTGAAGCTGATTGGCTGAAGGGTGAGAAGGGCTTGATTATAGCCCCGTGTGCAGGATGGATGTGGTGGAGGGCTCTCGGAGCTCGACCTTGCGCCGCCATGTCCTGCTGAAGGATGACCTCACCACCACAAAGAGAAAGAGAGGAGACATTTCCTCCCTGGAGGACCGTCTCTCCGTAGCTCAACGGAAAAATTATATATATATAGATATATCTATCTATATCTATATAGATATAGATAGATATATCTATATCTATATATATCTATATATATCTATATATATCTATATATATAGATATATATATATCTATATATATAGTATAAAGTCAATACAAGTCAATGCGGGGTTTACTTTAATGGAGTTCAAATTGCACTAGAATCTGCAGCCGTGGGTTTTTTTTGTTTGCTTTTTTATTTGAAAATTGAATGCACACAATAGAAAAAGACATCTCGTTACATACTTACATTGATTTATTAGCTTAGCCAGCGTGTAATAAATGTCAGCGTCACCAATGCACAACTTTTCACGACATGTTTGGATACTTAATTCACACATGACGCGTTCGTCTGCCTACAACCGAATGTGGTGGGGGGGGGGTAATGGTAATGCAGGTCTTGACAGACCACACACACGTTTTTCCTCAGTGTTTCAGCAGCTCGTTCATGTAGACTGTATTCATACGGTACGCTGCCATCCAGCTGTGGGCTTGGCTGTAGTAGCTATGGTAACCAGGTTGAGGATGGCAAGCCATGGATTCGTAGTACTGCTCCCAGGATCTGTAATAGGCCCTCCAGTCGTTAATATTCGACCACTCATCTCCCTCCTCCTCCTCCTCCTCCTCCTGCTCCTGCTCCTCATCTTCACCTCCCGTCTGCCCTTCCACGATCTCACCCCTTCTTCGCTTCTCCAAGACCTTCTTGTCCTTTATCCCCACGGCTCCGTTCATTCTCCGCTCATCTCTGGTGGGTTTCGCTGGGCCCCGCTCGTCCTTCCTCTGGCTCTGGTGACCCCCGCGTGTAGGTGGTTCATCGGGTCCAAGATGGCCGAGGGTGCCCCCATCTGGTGCATAATGCCTCTGATTGGACGCCGGTGGGGCAGCGAGAACGTGAGCCTTGGTTCTCACGGGACCCGGTTTGACTTGGGATCTTTGCCCTGCTTCACTCTGGGTCTGGACTAAGCTTTGTGGAGCCTTCGCTTCCGGTCGGTTCTCCTCCATGTCGTCATCGGAGGAGGAGGAGGCGGCGGCGGAGGAATTTGAAGATCCAGAGGCCGTCCTCCGAGGGGGATGGTCGATCTCCATCTTGGCGGCCGGCGTCCTACGCGGCCGCAGCGGTGCGGAGCAGCCGCTGCTCTGCAGGGCGCGTTTGAGCGCGTTATCCCCGTGGTCGTGGAGCATGTGCGATTCCGTGTGTGCACTCGGCTCGCCATCTTCGCTCTGCCCTTTGAACTGCCTGATGACCTCCACCGACCTCCCCGGGCCCTCTGTGATGAACTCCTGGAAGTCCAGCTCCGCCTCCTCCAGGGTTACGGGGTCGGGGTGCGCATTCTTGAAGGAGCTGAGGGGCGGGATCTTAGGGAGCGCCTCCTGGAGCTCCCTACGAGTGGGGGCTTGGGATGCTGGAGCCTTGTGTGCTTGGGCGTGCTTGACGGGACGTGTCGCTTTAGGCCGGCTCTCCTCCACCTTCTCCACCTTCACTCTCCTGGGGTCGGGCGGAGCACGGCTCTTCTTGGTCCACGGCCCGCTGTGACCGTCGTCCCTCGTTGGAGCCGAGGACGTGGAAGACACTTCCTGGTCACTGGAGGAGGAGGAGGAGGAGGAGGAGGCAGCAGCGACAGGAGTGTCAGGAGCCTCGACTTTGACCGGTTTCCTGTTCCTATTCTTCTTCTCTTGCTTGGGGAAGAGCTGGGGTCTGGTACCTGGTGTGGAGGCCTCCACACTGACCCCCCAGTCGCAGGACTCCTCCATCAACCCGGGTTCAATCGGGGCTGAAGACACAAGGGGAACGGGGAACTTTACAAACCAGTACTGCGACGCACAGGCAAATGTCTGATGCGTGAACTGAAGCAAGGCTCACATTAGACAGTTCCTTTTCCCTAAAGAGAAGCTTTACAAATTATAAAAAGCACAAGAAAAAAAATTAATCCACACTCACATGGCAGCACGGACAATCTCAGGCTGCACCTTTGAGCAATAGCCATCATCTTGTTCTCCTCCTCACCATGGCAACAGTAAGTCACCGCCAGCCCCCGAGTCCCTGTCAACAAAGAGCACACTGATTTTGAGACTCTCGTCACAGGAGGGACAGCAAACAAGAGGCTCCAGATAATTATGAAAACCTAATGTAGATGATTGGTAAAGAGACGCTTGACCTTCGTGAAGGTCAGACCGTTTATCCTAACCACCAAGGTCAACGTACGTGTTGTCGAACAATAATAATAATAATACAAACTGAAAGCAGTCTCAAAGGTATTCACAGCCCACCCCAGCGACCGCCCTTCAGCGATTCGCAGGGGCACGTCATTTGGGGGGCAATGAGATAAGTGTGACTGTGATTGATTGAAGATGTTCACCCATCGAAATAATTGGATTTCCACATTACTCTGCTTTTTTTTTTAAATGTGATCAAAATTCCAAATAAGGTTTTGAGTCAGGCACGTCCATACGGATAAACGCAATTATCTCAGATTCATTTGGGGGCGGTGAGACAAACGTCCCCAAGCGAGTTGGAGTGAGTCTGAGTCGTGGTTCAAGAGCAAATGCCATTTATGAGCATTAGCGCTTAGCATTTCTGGAAATTGACACTGCAACATAATTTATTAAGTTATCGATACCAAACTTGGCACACGTCTTAAAGGTAATCCACAGTTTCACTGTGAATACCTAATTACAACAAATGCACAATAATATAAAAAAGAAAACTTCCTTGATCAGGCACAGGCACGCACACGCACACACACACACACACAACCAATTCATAACAAGATCAGTTGGAATGAGAAATGACTGGATAATCCCATCACGTGGAATGAATGGTTATCCAATCTCTCGTTGCCATAGTAACGTGGGTGTAAACGGGCGAGAGGGACACTAACCAAAGCGTCCGGCCCGTCCGATGCGATGCATGTAGGTTTCCCAGTCCTTGGGAACATCCAGGTTTATAACCAGGTTCACCTTCTCCGCGTCGATACCCCGGGACGTCTGAGAAGATCAGAAGAGGTCATTCAAAACTCATACAGCAGAGTGAATAAACTGAAACGATGTAAAATACAGTTTTGTTCTAAAAAAGGATGCCAGGCATGATCGTGTCCAGTTCATGTGAAGACGATGTAATGTGTGTAACTTAGTGTCTTAGTAAATGTATGTCTTGTGACAGACCCAGAGGCAGTGAGGACAAAGCGCCAGGTCAGTGACGCTGCATTTTAGAGATCGCTGCTGAAAATGCAGACAATCCAAACGTGTTCCTCAAGGGATAAAACTGTGTGTGAGTGAGTGTGTGCGTCTCACCAGATCAGTAGAGATGAGTACTCTGCACTGATATTGTTTCAGTTTGGACATGGCCTCCAACCTCTCGTCTTGACTCAGCCCACCTGCACCAATCGCAGCACACGGTTTCATCACATGACATCAACTGAAGCAAGCAGTTTATTCACTATTACAGTCCATTAATCAGTATTCCTTTCATTAGGAAAGTACAAAGACTGCTGCATTCCCTCTAGGAAAATATTCAATAAATCTTAACATGTCAAACTTTCATCTTACCTGAGATACAGACAGCAGGGAGGCCTTTAGAAGACAAAATGTCTGCCAGGTGTTGAGCCCTGTAAAAAAACAACAGTTAGTATAGTTCCCCTGAGAGATCATGTAAAATGATTTGCTACTTTGCCATTTGTTTACGAGCCCCTTAATCCAAACGACTGCGTACCTTGAATGTAGGTTGGAGAATACAAGTGCTTGGTTGAAAGGTACTTTACTGAAGAGCTCCAGCAAATGCAGGACTTTCTCCTCAAAAACCTTATGAGCATGAGCATGCGAGTTCACCAGCTTGTAATACTGCCTCAAACCTGGAGGGGGCGCCCAAAGTCAAAATAATAAATGGGAAAACAAATTTAAAATGTTCATATATATAACCATGCAAGTCTGTGCACAGCTGTTCACAGTGGTTACTCAAACAGCTGTTACTTAAAGAGCTACATTTTAAAACCGCCATTACCTTTAAGAGCTGGGTCTTTGGGGTTGAGCCGGACGAAAGTGGGCTCCCTCATGTAGCGGGTCAGGTGTTTCGCAAGGGATTCTGGGTAGGTGGCAGAAAGTGCAAGCATCTGTTTGTTCGCCGGTAGAGAGGAAAAAATCCAACTGGAGAAACAAGACCAGGTATAGCATTGAGATGCAGTATGTGTGCAACTTTGTACACACGTACGTTTAAAAATGGACATGGAGAGGTACTGAGCAAATAGGCGAGTGAAAGTAAGCGATGAGTGACATGGTGTTCATGGTGTGCACATATTATAGGACTTGAACCTTGGAAAGGGCTTGTGTGTAAGGCAAGCACACACATTATGAATCATCTTACTTGATTTGCTCCTGGAAACTGCCCTCCTCCAGCAGTTTGTCTGCCTCATCCAGGACAAACAGCCGGACGCTGGCGGTAGACAACATCCCCAACTCTATCAGCTGCTTGATGCGGCCTGTGGACACAAACAGACGGGGAGGAAAAAACATGCATGCACAAATATGGACTGCATCCATTCTCTTCAGCACGACGTGTCATGGCGGTTTGTTGTGATCCGGTGTTTGGCCACCCACCTGGGGAGCCCACCGCAATGTGACACCTCTTCAGGTTGACCTTATCCTGGCTCACCGGCGTGCCGCCTATAAACACGTGGCACTGCAGCCCGTCCATGGCGCTGCCGATGGCCATCAGCACCGAGTGGATCTGGACCGCTATCTCCCGGGTCGGAGCCAGGACCAAAACCTGGAGGTGCACACAAAACAAAAACAAAAAAGTTTGTTCAGCTCATATTTAGATAGAGGGAGATGATGATGGTGCGTGTGTGTGTGTGTGTGTGTGTGTGTGTGTGCGCGCGCAACGCAGGTCGCCCTCACCTGAGTGGTGACATTTTCCAGAATCAGTGAATCCAGTGCGATGGTGCTGAACACACATGTCTTCCCTGTGCCTGACTTCGCTTGTACGATCAAATCTAAAAACACGCGAGATTAACATCACAACAACAGTATGAGATCAACACGTGATAACACGTCCAACAGTAACAGTATATAGTATAAAGTTTGAATGGAAACAGGGGGGGACACGCACCGAGCCCACAGCGGCCCAGCGGGATGGCCTTCAGCTGAATGGGCGACGGTTTCTCAAATCCCGACGCAGAAAGTCCGTCCAGGACCGGCTGGGACAGCAGCAGCGAGGTGAAGTCTATCCCCTCGGACAACACCACATCATCCGTCCGGGATCTGGTCTCGATGTCATGGGCGGCTTTCCTCACGCACGCCGCCATGTTTGACTGCACTGTTTACGGGTCAAAGGGCGCTGCTATGACTAAAGGATGGTGTTGTTCCTCTACCGCCATCTAGTGGCGGAGGGCGGAGGCGCAGAGACAGTACAGGAGGCTGTTGGGGTCTGCCTTATATGTTGAAGTGGAGGTCAATATATTTTAGCAAGACAGGCGAAACAAATGTCAGAAGTTTAGACCATAGCACACATTTCAGGAGTTCAAGAGCTGTGCTATAGTTAGGCTGTACCGCCGCCTGTCGTGTACATTTCATAATATAAATATCTATATAAGTTGGGTATGTATGGGTCATATTTTTTGTTAGCAGTTTAATGATCAGTTATCAGCACATACACCTCAATATTAATCTTAATCTAGGCTGACTGGATATTGGTATCCTTCCATATTTTGTTTAATAATGCCATATAATTCTGCTTCTTTATTCAAGTGTGTATGGACAGTGTAGCTTTTCATACAGGTTTCTTAAGGAACACTTGATGCTGCTGAAATGCTATTTGCCAACAACTTATGTACAACAACAACCAACAAAGACATGACTTATTGTGTACAATGTTGTTGAATGTGTGTGGTTGATGGCTGGTTTAAGCAGCCTCACCTGGCCCAGAGTAATCAGTCTGACTCGGGCCAGCAGGTGAGGCTGCTTAAACCAGCCATCAACCACACACACTCCACACATGTATAATGGTCATTATTATTGGAGGCCAATATAGATACCTAATCCTAAATTAGATAAATCCAGGTTAAATGAATGATGTTATTAGTTGTGTCTGATATATCAATATAAACTTGGTATTATTCGTCCACTTCACTGTGTACCAATTCTTCATGTTTAGACTAAACGTGCGAGGGCAGAGCGACCATCTTATCTTGTATCCTTCAGACGCCTGCAAGGTTTCTCCAGCCCAAGGAAAATGTCCCTTCCCCCTATCAGTATAAACTGTATAAACTAGTATCTCTTGTGTAGGCCTTGTGCCTGCTTCAGCTAGTACTCAGTGACATTGTTTTGCTTCTTCCAAATCTTAGACACTGTTATCTGCAGGGGTGCTGAGCATGTGATTCTGGACAGGGCCGCCACATACGCAGAAGTATTGTGATTTCACACAGTACCCACTCCCTCGATCACTTTGTTTCCTGGACGTCCGTACGCTTCCAGGGTTCGAGGAAAGTGAAATGACTCCAACCAAATAGACAACAGAGATAAACACCCATGATGAGGTAAACTAACACTGCACTGAATTATAACCTGCAGTGGAGCACCTCAAATATAGAATACCTTCATGATGTTTCAAATTGTTTGACATGTGTTGTATGCTTCTTATCAACCAAATCCCTTCAGCCGATCAAGGCTATAACACCTACGCCAAACACGAGCACTGTAATATTTAGCGTACTACTTCAGAAAGCTTGAGTCTGACAGACACGCATGTACACTCAATAATTCAACACCTCTTGAAGGAACGGCACAGCGATCAAGGAACGTGCGGTGGTTTCCAAGACACTCATAGTGAGTGATTCTCTCACAATCCGGTTCTATAGGATTACGTGTGAAGCATTAAATCTCAAGACTTTGAGCCCGTCTCGTCCCGTTATCCTCCTTATGAGGTGGTCAGCAGCGCTGATCTCCTGCTCTTGTTCCTTAAGATGCACTTGAAGGTCTATCCCACCATTGTGGTCCCGGATTCACCCGTTTTCCGGTGTGGAGATATTGTTGGTCATTCTCTCAGCACCTAACCAAATGCTCCAGCCTCAGCTATGCTTCTGACGCTCGCCTCACTGTCAGCAAGGGAATTGTGAATACTTGTTTTGAGTATTACAGGTTTCTCCCTCATTGCCCCAACCAAGGAAGGGAAAAACTACACAAATCAATGAAACCTCGACAAGATGTCCTTAGCCTCCTCCGGCAAAACTCTTCATCGACCCCCTCCTCCGGCACCGAGGACCCTCCTCTTCTGTCTCGGAGAGCGCCTGGCCGCGCTCATGGGGGGTCTTCTCGGTGGCGGGGATCTTACTCAACCTGCTAGTGGTGGCGGTGAGACACAGACCGCTGCGGCAGGCCCTGAGCTACGCCCCGGTGAACCTCATGGCCGTGTGTGACCTGGGCCTGCGCTGCGTTCGGAGGCGTGGCCAACGCTGTGGCCAACGCCACGGGGTACTTCAGCATGGGCCGCCTGGGTCGTGTGCTAGAGGGCTTGCTAAGTCAGTGTTTTTATTTCCTTTGCCATTATTCATTTTAAAAGAGGCATGACTTGCAACTTGGTCTCACTTTGATACAGCGTGTGTGTGTGTATATCCTATCATTTAATACAATAATATATACCCTTTGTTGGATGCATCATAAGTGCATACAGTCTTAGCATAACCCCAAACAGTGGCAGTTTTAATGCCACATTCTAGCATAGTCCATGAGCTCAGTAGTGATGTAGCAGATATCCATCATCATACTCGCCTTTCTGTCATCGGGATAGCGAGTGTGTGCACAGTGGCCGTAATTGCAGTGGAGCGCTACATAGTGGTCTGTCGCCCCATGGGTGCCATCCAGTTTCAGACAAGGTATATTGATATACATTGACATTTAGACTGTGACTCCCATGTAGACATGCGGTGGGGGGGGGGCGGAGTGGTGCTCTCCTGGCTGTGGTCCTTCCTGTGGAACACACCGCCGCTGTTCGGCTGGGGATCAGCCTACCAGTTGGTACAGTCCACTGGGCTGATCTATCCATCATACATCTGGGTGGACACTCCCACTTGTGATGTCATTAGAGGGTAGATTTTGACATGGCTTGCAATGGGTATACCAACATCACACCTGGTGGTAAAATAGGGGACCTTTAAAATGCAAGTAAAGTCCATATAAGCATGTTTTAAAATGCAAATAAAGTCCACTGCAAAGCGTGTTTCAGACGTCTCCCTCCAGGTGACCAGGCTGCAGGGGTCCGAGGGGGGCGGCACCAACCGTGCGGAGCAGCAGGTGGCGCGCATGGTGGCCGTCACGGTGTTTGCCTTCCTGCTGACCTGGCTGCCCTATGCAGCCCTGGCGCTCACCGTCACCCTGGAGCCCGGTCTGTACGTTAACCCTCACCTCGCCACCGGACCCGTGTTCCTGGTCAAGAGCAGCACCGCGTACAACCCCATCATCTACATCTTCAAGAATAGATCTCTCTCTCTCTCTCTCTCTCACTCTTACTCTCACAGTAATCAACATAATAGCCAATTGCAATACCTGTATATGTGCACTGCAAATCATCACACCACACACAAACCAACTTTCTAGTAATATTGGTAGTAACAAGTGTATTCTGACTCTGTGTGTCTCCAGTTCCTCCAGACCCGCTCTGCCCTGACCCTGGCGTGGGGATGCAGCATGCAGGCCCTGGGCTGCAGAGGCTCTGCGGGAGACAGCCGGCTGCACTGTGAGCAACACGCACCAAGTGTCAAACAAAGCACGTCCTTGTTTCCTATGTGTGTCTGCAAAAGCATATATGATGATGATGATGATGAATTTGTATATGTTTGTGTTTACTGTTCGTGTTATAGTGTGGTCTTTATGTATAGGAGACACTATAGACATATAGCCTTTTAATAGTGACCTAAATTAATAAATGGCATTTAGGTTTTAAGCTTCAGATCCACGGTGGGATTACTGTTTTGGTTTAAGTAGTTTTTATATTTCACTCCCTAATATATTATAGGTATTAAACTACGAAATAAGTTCAACACTTATCGTTATGTAGCTAAATACATTCTAGCTACATAAATATAGCTAAATATGCAACAGCCATGACTCATGACAAAGTAATTAGCCTAGTGATTAAATCTGCATCCGGTGTGGAGACGCCGCCGCCCCACCAGCCGCCGCCATCCCACCCCACCGTCTGTTCCCGTCAGCTCCCATGGATTCTAGAAAGCTCTTCTGATCTGGCGCCTCTGGAGAACGTGCTTCAGTAATTAACATGATTGCAACTGTCCCATATCCAGTATTTTCTCATATCCAGTATTTTCCTGGCTTGTTGCTTTTCAGTGTTGTAGGCAACACTGCCTGACTCCATCTATGCAATCCTTTAATCACATCATTACAAGCATTTCAAAAGACCACAAAAACCACGTCCTGGATTTATTTTTCAACATTTTTCTTTTAATTAGTAGTACAGAACCCTAGTTTGCTTCTCAAGGTCTGTGCTTTAACACACTCCTCACACGTCAGCCTCAAATCTATGAACTCTATGGCTTTCATTGTAAAAAAAAGAAAAAGAAAAAAAAAATCAAAGAAAATAATAAATCTGCAAATATTCGGTAATATCCCCCCCCCCCCCCCTCCCCCGTCTTTTCAACATGTTAATCAGCACAAAAACCTTCCTCATCCATTCAGATGACTCTCACAGTTTAGTCATTCACAGTAATTACCCCTCAAACTCTGACTCAATGAAAAACGCAATCATTATTATTCTACACCCTTGGCATTTGTAATAATTATCTTAATATTGCTATGATTTCCATCAAGGTAAAGGACAAAACGAGGTCAGAATGGGAATAGCTGTATAAAACCTGCACAGATTTGTATATATATATATCATCCCCCACTCTGCATATATGTATATACACACATATATACAGAGTGGGGGATGGTCTATCTTCATGCAACACGCCATCATACCCCAGGGTCCCCCGACAGGCAACACAACTCCGATCACCTCCTAGTGGTATTTGGTGAATGACCATAGAAGACGAAACCCCAGACGAGTGCCTGTACACAGGGAAGTTGTAATCTCTGAAACCCACACCTCCTATCAGGTTCACACGCATGACATGTTAGCCGACGGGTATGTGAAAGTAGCCAACTCGCTCCATGAGGCTATTGCTATATGCTTCAGTCCAGAGTCGCTTCTTCTTGCAGGATGACAGCATGAAGCGACGATGGCTTTATCCGTTTGAGCTTTGTTTCAGTTTAGAAACAGAAATCTCAACTCGATAAACAATTTCAAATTGAAATCATTGTGAGAACTCGGTGGACGGTCTTAAGAACCAGAAGTGAACGGTTGAATCTCTACACAATGGGCCTGTTTCTCCTGATTCATGGGGTGCAATAATAATCGGCTTATTCTGTGTGTTCCCGTTTCCTTCACAGGCTGTGAGAAAGGTTTTCACCACTGCAGCCGTAGGGCTGGATTCAGACTGCAGGTTTTCTCTAGCCTAAGTAGTGTACAGCTCAGTCTTTTATCTGGCCATCAGAGCTCATTTGAACGGTCACCCAGAGCGTTAAAGTGCTTGTTGTTGGGTAGTTTTGATTCTGCATTGCGTCCAAATCAATAGGAACCATTCTCTGACCTCCGCTGCAGCGCCCATGTAAAGAAACCGGCCACTTCACATACCGTCAGTAAAACATTTGTGATCGCTTTGCCAACATGCTTGAAGGGATTTCAAAAAGAAGGGAACAGCAAGGTGTATGAACAGCAACATTATAAGTCCTAAGCAGTGACTGGATTAAATTACTTTTGAGTTGTTTCTCTTATTTATCATAATCATAATTAATACTTACATACAGTCTGTGCTCGCTCTGCAAAAGGGACTTAACCAAACTTTACATACAAGAGCTGCTGCACCTCACCGCATTTACCAAAACTATACTACCCATAATCCTGAGCTCAAGGAATGTGCAACACGCCCACAGCAGGTCTCCAGCTGTTTCAGTTTTCACATGAGAACACAAGTGAGACTGAAGACAGCCTCCAGGGATATTGTTGCTTCCGACTTAGTACTTAAAAGTAAAAATGATGGTTGTATATACAGATAAAAAAAGTAAAAGAATACAAATATGGAGTAGGTGGGAGAAGGTCACTGAGTGGGTTATCAGTAAGAGGTCAAATCGGGTGCAAAGAGAACAATTGAACATCAATGCTACAGCACACGACAAGTCAACACAACCTTAATAGTCAAGGCAGTAGAGGAACGGGGGTCAGAGAGTGAGCACATATTTGTACACTTCAACGTTTTTACATGTTTTTTTAGTTGTTTTTTTTATCCCTGTGTCCGTTATGATTGACTTGCTAGCACACTGAATCATATCGCAGCCTTTTATTCTAACATGTAACGATGACATGCCAAATAGTGAAACCAAAGTTTACCAGCCAGTTCTATCATTGAAGTGAATAATCCTGCCTCATTTTTACACATGGCTAGTTTAGTGTTTTTATATACATTTCTGATGTGAGTTCTCTGCATCCTACTGAGTGACAGCCAGCTGAGCTTAACCACTACTGGACAATAAGGTGCTAAAGGTTATCTTGGTAAACCCCAATCATATACGCACTTATGTTCAAGTAATTCAAACGTAGTAAATTGTGTGTGTGTGTGTGTGTGTGTATGTGTTTGTGTGCGTGCGTGCGTGCGACTGTGTGTAAATGAAAGTGAGCGCGATAGAGAAAGAGAGTCACCAGGAGAGTACAAAGGAGAGAGACAGCAAGCAGTGTGTCTGTCTGGTTTTTTTTTCTGTAGGAAAAGGCAAATAGTTTACGTGAGGGTGCATGTATAAGGTGACATCTTTAGAGTTTGGGATTCAGGCTGATATAAAAAAAGAAGAAAAAAAAAAGCAGAGGTCTACAGCTCCTTCTCTTAATGTACAACAACGATTCAGCCAAAAAAAAAAAAAAAAAAAGACTAAAGGAGGGAAAGACTGTTGCATTCTCTCTCCTGCTCTTTTTTATGTGTCCACCATCCCTTCCACTCTCACTGATACAGCAAGGTTTTGTTCAAGTCCACATCTACACACTGCCCTCTCCTGGGCAGCTGTGGTAACAGCAGCAGCAATAAGAATCCTCTCTCTTTGTTTCTCCTGCCCGTCTTCATCTCTCTCTCTCTCTCTCTCTCTCTCTCTCTCTCTCTCTCTCTCTCTCTCTCTCTCTCTCTCTGTCTCTCTCTCTCT
>JAOPJH010000001.1:7158418-7172292 GCA_027122575.1 Merluccius polylepis | reverse complement strand
TGTGTGTGTGTGTGTGTGTGTGTGTGGGGAACACACATTGGAATAACAATTCCCTAGTGAATATTGTATTCAGAATGCATTATGGAAATGCACATCCTATGGTACCACCACAAAATAAGCTGTATCATATTGTGTATGCTATTGTTTTATATTGTATTCATCATTTTATTATGGTTATAGTTTATGTGGAGTAAATGGGAGCAAACAATCTATCCGTTATGGCATCAAAGTAACGAAAAAACGTAGTTTATTTGGGCTAATAATGAACCACGTGATCTAAATCTAACGTTATAACGTTATTATGTAGTAGTCCTAGTGACATACAGTCTATCTATGGTTTAATCCTGAGGCCCTGTACCCCCAAGGGCCACAGCTCACAAGCACTAAGGTATTGTTGCATAGCCTGGTCCCCTTAAATACATTTTTTTCAATTTTAAATAAAAATAAATTCAATTTTATTGAATTTATTGAATTTGAGGATGCTTGCTTGATAAAGTCTCATCAGAGCAAATAATAAAAATATATTTTAATTGTTTTGTGGGATCTTACAAAAGCCAGCAGGGATACTAGAATAGACAGAAGAGGTTGATTATAGAGACACAACATGCTTTAAAAGTGGGATTCAATGACAAAGCAATTATGCGAGGAGGCTGGCTCTTGGTCTCCATCGCCCCCGCGTGGACGGTTTATGTGGATGGTTTATGTAGGTCTTTTATAACATATATCTTGTTTTAATGACCACAACACTGCAAATATAGATTAATAAAACGAAACATATATTAACATTGTTTTTTATATATATATGTTTCTAGTAGGAACTTGGGACATTAAAATCTAAAAAAACAACAACAACGCATTGTTATTTTTTCTCTTCTTAGTTCTTTGTTTTGTGTGTATCATCTTATTTATTTTCTATTGTCTTTATGTCTTCATGTTTATATCCAGGAGGACCACCAGACAACCCCTGTTGGCTTTTTGGGTTAGGCCTACTCGCACATCTTTATATTAACGAACCTATTCGTTATATTATATGTCCCCCTTCCCCCATGTGTCATGTAATGTATTTTTCTTTTAAAAAAAAATGATTATGTGCAATCAATAAAACACAATAAAAAAACAGCTTGCCATACTTTCCATACTTTCCATATCATGCAATTCACCAACACCGCGTTAGGGGGCGCTGGTGGGAGTACAGGAAGTGAGAGGCCGCTCTTTAAACGCTGTCGTTGGCGCGGCCGCCTCCGTGTTGTTATGCAGGTTGTCAGGGGCAGCGGGCAGGGCATCTGTCAAGGCTAGCGGAATGGGCACCGTGAACGATGGACGATTTCGTTAGTTTGGCCGCGAAACGTAAACGACCACGGCCTTGCGTTTGACTCCGGGCGGTGGTCGTGGTCCGAGGAAAACCAAAGGGCGACGTAAAGTGGCGCTCGTATCATATGTCCGCAAGTGTTTAGCGGGTGTTAGCGCGTAGCTAGGCTACAGGATCACGACGGTTGTCATTGGCTAGCCTCACATTAAAAGACGACACACACACACCACACGAAAACGATACAATAATGACCATCATCCCAAGTACCTAACACATCACAGCCAGTGCGTTTATTATTGTCATCATCATCAAAGTAGTCGGTGCAACAACAACAACAAAAAATCAAGGATGGGCGAACCTCAGGAGGACCTGGCCCCGGAGGAGGAGGACGACTCCGGGGCCGGCGGGGACGCCTCGTCGCCCTACGTCCCGCCGTACCGCCAGACCCTCCCGGGCCGGGAGCGGCTGCACATCCAGAAGAGCAATGTCTGCTCCCGGGCGTATTTCGTGGTGGTCATGGTCTTCTTCCACGTCTACATTTTGAATGTCATCGCGCTGCTCCTCTACGTGCACTACAACAACGGTCCGGGGGAGGTGGTGAACGGCGGCGGCGGCGGGTCCTCCTCGCCGACGGACGCCGAGGACGGCGACCCCGTCCTGAGCCGTCCCGCACCCCCAGACCCGGACCTCGACATGGAGAGCAAATACCGCCAGAGTTACAGCCTCCCCCGTATTGAGGGAATACGGGTGGGTTGCACTGTTTGTGTCCACCACCTTAAGCCTTTAAGCCTTACCCATAAGCCGACTCATGTTGCATGCACATGCACAT
Organism: Merluccius polylepis; assembly: GCA_027122575.1. NCBI lineage: Eukaryota > Metazoa > Chordata > Actinopteri > Gadiformes > Merlucciidae > Merluccius > Merluccius polylepis. The sequence goes on along the minus strand of JAOPJH010000001.1, from coordinate 7,170,154 downwards.
GTATGTATCGATTCAGTTTCCATATCCTGAAAAAATATAATAATGCTGCTGATGTTCTCCATGCTGTTTTTCTGTGCATGTTTCAGGTGGGCCATGTCCAACGAGTATCTCTTATGCCTGACAGAACGCATGAGATGAAAACCCTCAGTCTGAAACCTCTGCTCTTTGGTAAGGACATGACTCCTATACTGTAAATATGTCTGTCTTCTTCTAAAATGTCTCTGAGACTCACCCCGAACGGATAACTCCACTCATTGTCACCCATTAAATATCATATCAATCGTACGGACGTCATGTCATGCATAGAATATTGCTCGAATTATCGGCATGCCAACAATTTAAGTAAACATTACAAAGTACGTCGATGCCATATCATATATATTTTCTTGTAATATTATATATACATTTTCATAAAACATTGGTAATTGGATTCTTATTCGACGTGGATGGGCTCCCAATATATATACTATCTGAGACCCCCCCCTATCTGTGATGTAATCTTGTACGTCTCGACATTACTCAACAACATCAGGTCAAAGGTGGTGACGTCACAAGATATCGTTGACCATGCATATTTACAGCACCGAGGGATCTCTCGATTTCCAGTTCTACATCTGCGGCCTTCTACCCATAACACCCCTTAGCTCTTGCACTGGTGACGTTTCCACTGGCGCACTGCGGCCACCAGGTTCTTGTTCTCGCGCTTCTGCCAGGCGAACGCCTTGGTGACGGCCAGGCGCTCCCCGTGCACCGTGCCCGTCACCAGGAAGGTGCCGCCGCGGGACCTGTGCCGCGTCATGTTCCCGACGCACGTGGCGTCTCTCTCCAGCCACTGTTGGACGCGGGAGCGGATCTGTCCGCCCACCAGGGGTCCGTGCTTCAGAACCTCCAGCTTGGAGCCCAGGGAGAACTGAGCCAAACTCGTGGCGCTGAACTTGAGCCGTGTCAGACGCAGTTTAACCACTAGAAGGGGGGGGGGGGGGACATAGTAGAGGAGAATGCAGATCTTGTCATTTGCTTTTCTAATCCAGGCAAGTGGCACAAGAGCACAAAGAAGAAATGAAGAAATGACGTATAGCGCTACTCACCGAAGTCACTCCTACAAAATGTGTCCAGGGCGTCTTTAGCAGAAGAAGCCACTTCCAGCTCACAATCCCGACAGCTTGCCTGAGGGACTGAAAGGAGATCAATCCACAGCCACATGAGTTAATCAAGTCGTCAGTAACGACCAGCCAATGTGTCTGCGCGTGTGCGTGTGTGCGTGTGTGTGTGTGTGTGTGTGTGTGTGTGTGAAGTAGGTCTCACTTCTGCGTCCCCCAGCTTCAACGCTGGTGTTGGTGATGGACGAGATGCACATGAGGTGGTCTGCAGGAAATTGGTCACACTGCAGAATATCCGGCCAGGGGTAACCGTAGCAGGCCATGATGGGTGCACAGCTGTCCCGCACGGACTCGCACAAACTTCGGCAGGGCGATACAAACCTGACGAAAGCCAAAGGAATGTATTCAGCAATGCATCGTTTCGGTCGTTAAAATCAATACACTGAAAGAGCTTTGGGTTACGGTGCTGGTATCTGGGTAAAAGCATGGGGATTCGCGCACAGCAGGGGTGCTTGGCACATATTCTGTGATGAGCAATATTTTATTTGTTCTCATTTTATTTTGGATGTGAAACTTTGAGCCTCACTTATCTTGCCAGCTTTTGCTAGTTTTGAACCAGAGCTTGGGCTTTTTGTTCTCCCTTTAACTGAGGCTTTTTTTTGTGTGATCCGTAATCACACATAACTTAAACATCCATGTCCTTATAATCGTAGAACACTTTTCTATTGGTAGAGATGGCATATCTTCACTCAAACAGCACCCTGCTTAAGTTGTTTAGGCTCCTACGGTAATGACCACAATGGCCAAATTGTCACAATAAAAAAAAAAACAGTTAGATCAAAATAAAATCTCCACTAAAGAAAAAGAAACGCACCACCGTACGAACACTCACCTGTCGAGGCAAATGGGCGCGAAGAGAGAGCAGAGGAAGATGCGGGCGTCGGGGTGGCACTCCCGGGCAAGAAGCGGCAGCCAGCTGGCACTCTGCTGCACGGCCTCGGCCGGAGACTCGTGGTCCAACAGGTTGGGCGTCCGCATGGTGCCGTAGCCGATGCCCTGGCACAGGGCCATGCTGGAGGGGATGGGGACGCAGCGAGAGGAGCCGCGAGGCTCCCACAGTCCTCTGCCAACTCCACTGGCAACGGCAGTGATAGATCCACCTAAGGTAGCGCCGGTGTCTGGTAACCGTTCACCCCACGCTTCGGCCTCCTCTCCTCCCGCTCCCGTTTGCGATCTGGAAGCGGGCACGTCGCCAAGTGCAGTCTCTTTGTTGCCGGCCCCGGCGTTAGCCCGTTGGTGTCCGCTCAACCTGCTCCTGCCCCCGGAGCCGGCCCTCGTCCTCCCCTCTGCTCTTCTTTTGCCACCCAGAGCCCCTCCGGACCCCGCGAGCAGCAGGAGAAGAAGAAGAACGAGGCGGTGGGTCAAAAGTGTGGATTTCCTGGAGCTGAAATGAGGAAGATGCACAGGAGTCATCCCGACAGCACAACTTGGGGGGGAAAGAGATCCTGAAGTCTCCGAATCACTGCCGATTGTCTGTATGGCAATGCAGGAGGGACTAGCAGATTAGGTGTATTTATAGTGGGCGGTGATGACATTTGCATAGGAAAGGGTAATGGGGGGGCGTGGGGAACAATAGGGGGACAGTTTGGATACAAATGAGTGTGCTTGAGACCGGGTATCCCCTCTTATATATTAAGAGTGTTGAGGGATCAGGATATTTAGGAAATTGCGTAAAGGTTATGTTTTTGGGATTATTAATTAATTATTTCTGCACCTATTTTCATGCCCTCAGCTTTGAGTCGAGGAAGCTAGTGGCACCCATGGTATGCTGAAGTCACCAACAACATCCCTCAAGTCCCAGTCCTGGCCCTCCCCTCCCTTTCCCTCCCCTCCCCTCCCCTCCCCTCCCCCGCTAGCCACAGGCTGCAGTATCGCCCATCGCCACCCCAGTTTCTTTCAAACCAGCTGCTCAATGGCCTACTATTGGATTCATTAATCACTACTGATCAAAGATGAAATGCACCACAGCTAAGGATAGTGAGCAGTGCTCGAAGTGGGCCAGTACTGACGCAGTACTGGCACTTCTACATTTTGACGCTTTGGTCTACCGTGACTACTTCTTGCGCACCGGCACTTCTCCCAAGCTGCCGGTGCTATGAACCAACTGGTTTCCAAGCGATCTGGTTCCTGAGCGCGTGCATGTGGCTGTTGTGATCATCTTTGTGATCAGCCAGGTGTATTGTCGGGCTTGTTGTAGGCAGAGTCGCAAAAATGACCAACTTACCAACTATCTTTTGCTAGTATCTTTTGTTCACTGTAGAAATTCAGAATGGAATTTAATAATGATTTGCTGATGCACATGCCAACATGTGAATAAGTACTGGCACTTATTATTTTCCATTTCAAGCACTGAACAGTAATAAGAACAGATCTGACGATTGTGATTACAGAGGCGCTATATCAACTAGAAATGGAGAGTGACAGTGTCCTCCGTGCCATTGTGCAGGTGTGAACATGCGTGCAGCACACAGAAAGAGTTTGTGTTGTCCTGCTGTGAACCGTGGCCTATTTCCTGGCTAGACAAGCAGGTCACTTCCTTTCCAGGGGGAGGGAGAGAGAGGGAGAGAGAGACAGAGACAGAGAGAGAGAGAGTCCCCTTCATTCAAATCAACTTTCTAGAGTAATGAGGTCTGCCTGACAATGGGGATTAACAAAGTGTGAGTAAAGTGTAACATACACTGCAAGGAACAACAAGGACCCCACTATTCAGAGCACCAACGTGCGAGGTGCTCCTTATCAGGGAGAAGAAGGTGGAGACAGATGGTTGTAGGTTGACAGACGGAGGAACGTCGTGCATAGCAAAACATGAAAAGAACTAGGTCTTCATAGTTAGATGTGGTTTCCAGTAATAAATCCTATATGGTTTCCTATAAATCTATATAGAATAAAGACATTTAGTCTCGGAGGTGTGACTGTAGGTTTCTCAGGTTTCGGGTGAGCAACAGGGAGGACCGTTCTGTAGAGTGGGAGACTTTGAGGCATTGCCTGACTTTTGTTTTCACGGCTTGTGGTGTGAACGAGAATTAGTATACCGAACAAACACGAGGGACCTCAAATCCTGTCTCTCGGGTAAAATTATTGCTGCCTAGATGCGGGTACCCTGGCTTATTAACAGTGTCAAGAGGCTGGCTACACCACCGAGCGTCTCCCTGGGGAAACGCAGAGCACTAATGATATCCTAAGTCCATGTCTACAATCACTTGAGGCTTCCCCTGTTAACGTCTGCTCTCCAACATAACATGGTGGTATGAAGAGCCCTCAGTCTATAGGGCTGAGATGTAAACATACTCATAGACAGTTACGGTATGGCAGTACAGGAGTACTTGGGTTAGTTTTCACTGTAGTAAGTTCAAAAATTACAAAAGTAAATGTATCAAATGTTAGTTTTGTTCTCTTGTTGACTGAAAATATATTATTTTTTACATAAACAACTGGAGTATACCTTAATTAAATGTTTGTGATTTTCTTATCACTTACAACAATTAGCATACACTGGTCAAACCTTCAAAAGCATGTGAGGAACTCTTATTAATCCACTTAGTTGTGTACCAGATCAAGCAGTATTGATGTGTGTTTGATCTTCTAATCCACTTAGTGATCACTCGTGGAAAAATGTATGTAAATCCCTTTGGAATTTAATGTGATTTGTAAGTAACTCAATTTGTAAATGGCAAAGCTAAAAATAACGTTTTAGGATGTATTTAGTAACTTTTATTTATTTCCAGTCCACTTCCATTGTTGAGATCTTAATACCCGCAATCTGAATGTGAAGCGACATATTTGTCAGTTATATAATGCTATTGATCATTACAGTGGTATTCTTGATACCAGTGCCTTTTGATGTTTTGGACTTTCTCATACTTGTCTTTCTGATCTAGGGTTGACTGATGGCTCACTGTTGTTAATCCAACAGGAGCCTTTTGTCAGTGGCTTTTAAGTCAACAATCACAGCAATCTAATTCTGCCTACAGGCAGCCCAATGCCTCAGTGTTGCTGTGAAGATACAAATAATAATCAGTGCAACTAAATTATGAATTCAGTTGCACTGATGATTATGTTTATCTACAATAAGGATTGGATTCCGATTTTTAAAAGGTGGCAGGCATAGTGTGGTGGCTAGGGGGCTTCACTGTAAGTCACTTTGAATAAAAGCATCGGCTAAATGATTAAAAAGCAGATGTGTATTGTGGCAGGGTTGGTCCTCACCACACGCCACCTAAGTGGCTTTTCTTGGGGCCCTCCGACACAGGACAAGGGTAGATGTTGTTCAAGGTGTTTATTGGAGTTTCAGGCTGGTGGTATTCGCCGAGCTGACGGTACAAACTGCCATGACTGTGGCTCCTCCTCGAGTGAGTGTGTTGATGGCTGGTTTATCCTGGGTGCCATGATTGCTCTCATGCACCACAGGTGTGCAGCCCCACCCAGCCAAAGTCCAATCAGTCTGACTCAGGCCAGGTGAGGCTGTAAACCAGCCATCAACAACACACACTCCACAAACACCCTCCACATATCCCCAACACCAAATTGAGGCTGGGGAGAAGTGTGTGATCTACTGCCTGTTCCTGAACTCTTCTCTTGAGACAGATGGCAAAGGCAAACAGTTCAACCTGCTCTTTCCCTTTATCAGAGGTTGACTCGATCTGTGAAGGCGAGTGTTGGACTGACCCAATTGCAGACTCCTCCCCACCAGCTGAGTCAGCCTTACTCATTGCACAAGTTACAGCACAAACCTGAGGGTGATGCATTGCACACTTATCTGGCTTTTCGGAGCAATGAGGAGATGAGGTATCCACCAAGGATGGTGGGATATCTTTCGTATGTAGGTTGTTGGTATAAGCCCGCCCAAGCCTGCCATTGGGGCGACTGTAATAGTTGCCCAATGGCAGGCTCTGGGTGGGCTTATACTCCTCCCCCTTCTGCCATCTGCCACCGTTGCTGCATCCTGGGCTTAGCGCCGCCCAAGACGATTGTGATTGGTTAAAGAAGTACAAACAAGACAACATTTTTTTCCCTTATATCAAAATGATGGTGAGTAGAGCCAGACCCTTCTCCAGCACTGGCACAGCGGTAAAACAAAGTGTGGAGATAGGTCTGGCTATGCAAGACTAACTCCTGATTAGTAGCAGATTTCCCATGTCTGAAATTACAATGCTCCATTCCACCCTCATCACCATGGTAATGGCAAGTTAATGTACAACCTGGATGAGTTAACACTCAGCTAGTACTGCAGCCGCAGATGCTGTCTTACCTTACTCTCTTTAATGTATGTTGTAATGTGGTCAGGAACAGTTTTTGAATTGCTCCAACACAATGAGATCACACAAGTCCTCATAAGTGTCCACCTGAGAAGCAGAACACCATTGTCCAAAATGGGCTGTAATGGAGTGGCCAAATTCGACAGGAGTTTGTTTTAACCCTAACCCTCTTTTTTCCAGTTACGGAAACCTTTGCCTATATGCCTCAGGAACTAATTTGTAAGCTTTTAACACAGCTGCCTTGACCTTAATATAATCTGTGCTATCAGCAGGAATGAATAAGCTTCCTGAGCTTTCCCTATGAAGACACATTGTAACATTAGTGTTTTATCATCATCAGGCCATCCCCTAGACCACGGCTATTCAATTACTTTCTTATGAGGGCCAGATTATTGAAATTGAAAATTAAGGAGAAAAAAAATCACTTAAGCACTTACACGTGAACATAAAAAACAACACTAAATACCCTTAATACTGTGCATAAAGAGTGTTTATTCACAATTTGTTTATCTTACACAAAATAGGGCAGTTAGTTCATATATTTCTACATAGACCTGTGTTATTCATTATTATATTATTATAGTATTATTTTTTCAATAAATCACTTCACCTCAAAAGATACATTCAAAATAGATTTCAATAATGTGGCAAATGGAAGGACATTGAACCTTGTAACATTGAACCTGTAAAAATCAGCTACAAGCACACTTATTATTCATTTCATTCATATTTTAATGATCAAAATAAATGGCCTCTGCCATGAATCAATCTAGCAACAACTGATCATGTTACTAACATTCAACAGAAATGGCCAGATGTATAACTACATCAAGCAACAACTGATCATGTTATTAACATTCAACAGAAATGGCCAGATATATAAATACATCAAGCAACAAGTGATCATTATATTAACATTCAATAGAAATGGCCAGATATATAAATACATCAAGCAACAATTGATCATGTTATTCAACAGAAGTCCAAGCACATCTCTAAAATGCTGTCCCTCAAAGAATCGTTCATACATGCACAACTCTGCTACATTGCTACAGTCTGTTCTCGTCAACAGCCAGCGACATAAACTTTGCTTGTTTTAACTTATTAACTTATTTAACTTTTGAATGCATTTGTTGCAAGAGCATTGAATCTCCTGATTGTTGTTGTGTCGGACATCAGTATTTTTCAGATAGACAAAATTATGTTCTTCTTCACCTTATCAGTCACTTAAGCTTCAAGGGCAGCTTGCATGCAGTATTTCACTGTTTCAGAATTTGTGAAGGGTTTCTTTTCTGTTTTAACCAGTTTGACTGATACATAACGCAGTGCCTTCTCAGATTGTAATTATTTGTTACTGCGATAGCCTGCAGATCAAACATATGGGCTTTGGTCCACTAGATATCACTGTTAGACTCAATAAACACTACGTTTATATAACTTTATCGCCTTTATTCCAGTTCATTACTGAACACCGTGGCGACCATTTCACCTGCGACTCATCTAACGACATCGCATCACGCAAACTACGCATGCGTTTACAGGTTCAAAGGTTAAACATAAAGAGGGAAAATATAACTTAACAATCACAGTCCACTCCCTGTAGAATTGTCGATTTTCATTGTCTACCTTTAGCCTTTTCAGATTCAGAATAATTTATTGCCAATTACGCTACAGATAATAGGAATTTGTCTTGGCGTTACAGAGTTTGTATTTCAACAAAAAAAAGTGCACAGGACAAGGAAAGTGCTAACATGACATAACAGGATAAACCAAAGCAGCGGGTGATGAAATACATACTAAATAATAATAATAATAAAGTGCAATTGCAAAATAAAGTCCAATGTGATACATAGTAAATAATAATAATAATAATAATAATAATAATAATAATAATAATAATAATAATAATAATAAAGTGCAGTTGCAGAATAGATGTGATTTCTAGTCATGGACATTTATCAGGGGTTGGTGGGGGGGGGTTGGTAGCCACAGTCGTTCACCAGCCTAGCAGCTGAGGGGAAAAAACTTCGGAGTCTGTGACGAGTCCTAGCAGTTCTGGGCAGCCGCAACCTTCTCCCAGAAGGAAGCGGGGTGAAGAGGCCGTGACCTGGGTGTGATGGGTCGACCATGATCTTTTTTGCCCTTCTCAGAGCCCTAGTGTCATGTAGGGCCTTTAGTGAGAGCAAGGGAACACCTATCACCCTCTCCGCTGATCGGATCACCCGCTGCAGCTTGGCCTTGTCCTTGGCCACTGCAGACGGGAACCAGGTGATGATGGAGTTGGTGATGACGAACTCAATGATGGCGGTGTAAAACTGTGCCATCATCGTCCTCGGCAGCCTAAATTCCTAAGCTGCAGGAGGAAGCACATCCTCATGTGGGCCTTCTTCAAAAGGGCCATGATATTCAGTTCCCACTTCAAGTCCCTATAGATGGTCAAGCCCAGAAAGCGGCAAGACTCAACTACGGCAACCGGGGTTTCCCCCAGCATGATGGGAGTGGGCGGAGCTGCGTTCCTCCTAAAGTCCACCACCATCTCCACTGTCTTCAGTGCATTGAGCTCCAGGTTGTTGCAACTGCACCAGCTCTGTAGCCGCTCGATCTCCCTCCTGTATGCAGACTCGTCCCCCCTGGAGATGAGGCCCACCAGGGTGGTGTCATCTGCAAACTTCAGGAGCTTGACCGATAGTTGGGAGGAGGAGCAGCTGTTAGTGTACAGGGTAAACAGGGCGGGAGACAGGACACAGCCCTGCGGGGAGCCAGTGCTGGTGGACCTGGAGCTGGAAAAGCTCTTCCCCAGCTTCACCCGCTGAGACCTGTTGGTCAGGAAGTCGGTAATCCACTTACAGGTAGAGGCCGGCACCTGCAGCAGGGTTAACTGGTGCTCCAGGGTGTGAGGAATGATGGTATTGAAGGCCGAGCTGAAGTCCACAAACAGAAATCTAGCGTAGTTCCCTGCAGTGTCTAGATGTTCCAACACGTAGTGCAGAGCCATGTTCACCGCGTCGTCCGTGGATCTGTTGGCTCTGTACGCGAACTGCAGGGGGTCCAATACTGGATCTGTAATGGACTTCAGGTGGGCCAGGACAAGGCGCTCCAGCACCTTCATCACCACAGAGGTCAGGGCGACTGGTCTGTAGTCATTTAGGCCTGTGACCTTGGCCTTCTTGGGGATGGGGATGATGATTGAGGCCTTGAGGCATGCTGGGATGCGACACAGCTCCAGTGAGGCGTTAAAGATGTTGGTAAACACCGGGGCCAGCTGGTCGGCGCAGTGCTTCAGGGCTGTGGGAGAGACGGAATCCGGACCGGCCGCCTTCCGAGGATTCTGACTCCTAAGCAGATTTTTCACCTGCTTCTCTGTGACAGAGAGGAAGGGTGTGGAGGAGGAGGGAGGGCGGGAGGGGAGGGGGCGGGGGAGGAGTAGCAGGGGTCTCGATGATCCTGCTGGGGTGCATGGGTGGCTGTGGCCCGGGGGTATGGAGGGTGGGGGCCGGGTGGAACTCCTTCTCGAACCTGCAGAAAAACTCATTCAGCTCGTTTGCAAGGGGGAGGCTGTCGGGTGCCTGCGGGGGCTTTGGTTTGTAATTGGTGATCTTCCTGAGGCCTTTCCAGACGGAGGAGGGATTCCCTTCAGACAGCTGCTGCAGTCTCTCTGCGTAACAATGTTTTCCCTCCTTCACCGCTTTGGCGAACCTGTACTTGGCCTGCCTGAACAGATCACCGTCCCCGCCGCGCCTGGCCGCCTCCTTCTCCTGCCTCAGCCGCTTGAGATTGGTCGAGAACCAGGGCTTGTCGTTGTTGTACGACTTCCTGGAGCGGAGGGGGGCGCACACCTCCTCACAGAAGCTGATGAATGATAACACAGTATCTGTGTATTTGTCCAGGTTGTTTCCAGCTTCTGGCCCCGCCCACTCAAAGTCCTGGTCACAGCCTGCCCACTCCAACCCGGCACGAAGTCGCTCACATGCCTCGCTGGACCACACTCTGAACCGACTGCATTGAAGTCCCTGTCAGCCCGGAACGTGGAGAAGCCTTCCAAGTCCACAGCCCCGTCAGGTATAGCTGGCGATAGATGGGTCTCCACGAACGCAAACGCAGCCGAGGAATTAAAGTCCTTGCTCCTCGCTACGAGACACCGGAGCTCGTCCATTTTACTCCAAATAGAGTTCACGTCAGCAAGGAAAATACCCTGAAGAGGTGGTCGCGTTCCCCTCCGACGCAGGCGAGCCAGAGAGCCAGCTCTCCTTCCTCGCTGTCTTCTGGTCCATCTCACCATCATCACCGCGTGACGAAAAACGCAGTACCTCTCACAAGTATATCCAAAATGTCCGTAGAACGGGTGAGTAGTTCGGGGTAACTGTCCCGTGGGGTTAGCTCCTTAAAGTGCAATAGTTCTTCTTTTGTGTAGGAAGTCAAACAGGACATCAAAACAGTATAAAACAAACAAAAACACAACACAGAGTAGCGCCATAGCAGCCATGGACGGCGCCATCTTGGATCACTGGCTTAAGGTTCAGGGGTTAGGGTTCAGGTGTTCAGGGTTCAGGTGTTAGGGTTCAGGGGTTAGGGTTCAGGTGTTAGGGTTCAGGGGTTAGGGTTCAGGGGTTCAGGGTTCAGGTGTTAGGGTTCAGGGGTTAGGGTTCAGGGGTTAGGGCTCAGTGGTTCAGGGGATAGGGTTCAGTAGTTCAGGGTTCAGGTGTTAGGGTTCAGTGGTTAGGGTTCAGTGGTTAGGGTTCAGGGGTTAGGGTTCAGTGGTTAGGGTTCAGGGGTTAGGGTTCAGTGGTTCAGGGGTTAGGGTTCAGGGCTTAGGGTTCAGGTGTTAGGGTTCAGGTGTTAGGGTTCAGGGGTTGAGGGGTTAAGGTTCAGTGGTTCAGGGGTTAGGGTTGAGGGGTTAGGGTTCAGTGGTTCAAGGGTTAGGGTTCAGGTGTTAGGGTTGAGGGGTTAGGGTTGAGGGGTTAGGGTTCAGCGGTTAGGGTTCAGGGGTTAGGGCTCAGGGGTTAGGGCTCAGGGGTTAGGGCTCAGGGGTTAGGGTTCAGGGGTTAGGGTTCAGGGGTAAGGGTTCAGGGGTTAGGGTTCAGGGGTTAGGGCTCAGGGCTCACCTTGCAGACCAGGTTTGCATTGACCAGTATATTCCTAGCAGCGAGGTCTCTGTGGACGTAGCTCATGTCTGACAGGTACTTCATCCCTGAAGCGACGCCTCGCAGCATCCCCACCAACTGGATTGTGGTGAACTGACCATCATTCAGCTACACACACACACACACACACACACACACACACACACACACACACACACACACACACACACACACACACAC
>JAOPJH010000001.1:7089874-7107087 GCA_027122575.1 Merluccius polylepis | reverse complement strand
AAATGTTGTACTTTTGATCGACTAAAAGTATTCGACTAAGCCTCCGTCGATCTACTAAGCCGACTATTAGGGGGCAGCCCTAGTTAACTTACAGCACTTTATATGGACCATTAGATATATTTTCAATTTATTTACAGAGCAATCCTTGCAAAGTTTTTAGGTAATAACTATAGAAGAGTCTATAGGATTAGTGTGTCAGACGAGGGGGGCGTGGCATCACGATGGTGGCTCTCCACCGTGATGTCAGTCAGCCGGCACAACCCAAGCTGATATGCAATAAAACACGCACACACAATTTTCATGTTAACAGAGCTACATAATGGCCCTTTAACATTGCAATTTGCCAACCCTTATCAGCAGAAACATTACCACCTGCCAATGGACCTGAATATGTAAATATAGAACAGCCTCTAATCAAAGAATGTCAATTCATTTAGGTGGACATTTGGCCTGTTTTTGCATGTTGCCAGATATGAGTCTGGCAACATTAAAAAACCTTGAAACAGGGATTTGTGTTGTGGGGGAAGCAGTGGGAGAATCATCCAGTACCTTCCATTTGACTTCTGGACATGATTTAGGAATGAACCTCTTGTCAAACATATGAGAAAAAGGTCCATGTCCTAGAGAGGGAGAAATGGGTTTAGAAATAAGGACCATTCATTATTTACTATCCCCATACTGTCATTGCTACCGGCAAACGGTATTGGTTTCATCTAGGCTCACACGGAAACTGGCAGATGGTGGATGTTTTGGGGTTAGGATTGCAGATTGTAGAAGAATGGCTTTATTGGTATACTTTAAAATATCATATGCCTTAAAACTAGGCCCCATTCAAAGTAAGTCTTTATATTTTGATGGCGTATATTTCCCTGATATAGCGCAGGTGTTTTATTGTAATATTTTAAATGGTGATTAGTGACACTTATAAGTCTCAAACAGAGGATTGTAGAAGAATGGATTTATTGGTATACTTTAAGATATCATATGCCTCAGAACTATGCCCCACTTAAAGTACTTACTACTGTGATGTGTCCTCTCTGGATGCAATTCCTGATGAGTTGACCAGGATGCAGTAGAAGTGATGGGCTTGGCATTAACCAAACTCCCTTTCATGTATGAGTCAATCAACAAATCCCCCACAGACCAACTAACCCCACCCTTGCCATGTGTATTTTAAACTGTTGTGTGAGAAATGAAAGAGTGCGCATCATGGCGGACAGTCCTGTGGCGTCAGGCATGTGGAGACAGTCCTGAGAAGTTAGTTCAGTTGAGTCGGCTCAGTAAGTTAGCCCTGTGGAGTGCAGGCCTGTGGAAGCTAGTCAGGTGAGTTGCGCTCGGTGGAGTTCAGCTCTGTTAGCTATTGTCGGAGGCAGTCACCCCAAAGGGACTGCGCTGGTGATTTGGGGTTTCCTGCGTGAACCCTGTGAATAAAGGATTGAACGTTACGTCTTGACTCCCTGGCCTGTTTGAAGCAAAGGACTCCGTAGACCTGGAAACTGCACCTTGAGTTTTACGAATCTTCATTAAGATGTCGGACTGCCTTTCTTTCAGAACTTGCACGAGGCTGCCAGCCAGGTGCCCAACCCTGCAACCAGTCAATAGACGGGGGAGGTTTCATTGTTTAGTCCAGTTAATGCTGCTACATAGACAGCATGCATTTTTTCTTTTTAAAAGCAATGAATGACATTATTTTTCATTACTTAGGCCTAATATGATGAGTTTTAATTGTAAAGAATCCGATACATTTCCTTCCTTCTGCCCCAGAATCAGACTGCGGGATTTTACATACAATTTACAGTCGACTACTGCGCCCATACCGCTTAGATTCAATGGCGATTCATTTGTCTCTACAACAATGCAATGGTTCAACCGGTTGACATGCAAAGAAAGCAGCATATGTTTGCCTGCGTGGCTCATACCCAATGGAATGATGGTTTCATTTTGGCTCACACGGAAACTGGCAGATGGTGGATGTTTTGGGGTTAGGATTGGGGTGCAGCTCTTGTTCCTCACCCAGGCAAGCAATTTGCACACAGAGGATGTCTCTAGGAGAGATGCGGATGTCTGGCTGCCTTTCTTTCAGAACTTGCACGAGGCTGCCAGCCCGGTACCCAACCCTGCAAGTCAATAGACGTGGGAGGTTTCATTGTTTAGCGTTGCCAGAGAATCAGGTTAGACACAAACAACAGCAAACAAATGCGGTCAGTACAAGACAACCCGGATCACACAGTTACTGCTGCTACATAAATACGCGAGACCTTCAGCGAACGCAGTGAGAGGTCAGAGCGGCCATGTCAGTACTGTGAGAGTTAGCGCTCTCACTCTTTGATTAGACCTCTGGTTTATGCAATAACTCAAATGCAATACTCCGGTGTATATTTGTTGATAGTATTTTTACAAAGTAAGTATTTTACATTGTATTTTTTATATATTTTTACATATTTCTTATCTCTATTTCTTGTATTTTTTGCCATGTATGTTTCTGTTGTAAAAGAGAGCAACCGCACCCAATTTCCCCTCGGGGATCATTAAAGTATTTCTAATTCTGATAAAATTACTAATAACAATGTGAACACGGTGTAACATGGTCGCTGATTTTGGTGCACAACAGACTCCTCATCTGAACCTGGGTCTGACTGAGGCTCAGACACGAATGACTGAATCTCACGATGTGTCTGCTAGCCATCTTGACGCGCACTGCCCTCTGTCAACGGCCAACCTGGCGCAAGCAGCGTGGTGGGCGGGGCGCGGGGCCTGTGATATTTGCATATCATGAATATTCATAGAGCCAGAATTTCCCAATGAGGGAGAAGAGTAGATGTGCTTCCAGTCCCATTTTAGAGTTGTTTTTTTTACTTGGTATGTGGGAAAACCATGTCAAACTAAATATTAATCAGAGCAGAGTATTTTCTCACTTTAAAACGTGCCCGTAGGGGGACTTTAATGGTGATTTCATCGTGATTCATCTCCAATACAACAATGCAATGGTTCAACTGGTTGACATGCAATGAAAGCAGTGCGTCATTGCCTGTGTGGCTCATACCCAATGGACTGCAATTATGGGATGCTCCGTGGAAAACAAAGTGGGTGCAAAGCAAATCTGCTGAATCCAGCGGGTTTATAGTTATAGTGGACATTGATGCTGCACAGGTGTCGACATTCCTTTGGCTCAACAAGAGTTTAAGAAAACTTGACTGATGCAAATGTACAGCTTAATAACCATTTACGGAGTCCATCTGTTATATATCTATCTGCAAAATTATATTACCTTGTTTGGCTCTGCTGCAATTACCATATTAAGTGATTTTTTGTTTGTTCAGGCCAGACATACCCAATATCCATCTCCTGCATGTGTGTTTCAGTGAGATATCGGAGTCCAACGGCATTAATTCTATGGCCTTTAAAAGATAAAGCAATTAAAGTGAGTGTGTGTAGCATCAGTGGTCAAGGCAGCAGCTAGCCCAGAGGGACCACATAGCTGGACCATGTGGCGACATGGTGGCTGAACACACAGAAGATAAGACCAGATAATATCAGTCACCACTAAAATGGCTTAAAACCCAAAACCGTGATTAACCTCGAAACGAGCCGGTCCATTCTCCGAGCCCCTGTCTCTGGAGGTATTCACATGTCTCCTCCACGTCCCAGAGCATGAAGTCTGAGTCCTGCTGGGGGACAACAGACACCCGCTTCTCCAGCGTCGCAGACAAATCCTCTTCTCTCGGCCGCTTCCGGTGGTCCATGTTGATCAAATGGTCTCCAGGTCTTCTGAGGGTCTGCTCCTAGAGGGGGTCTGGTCCTAGAGGGGGTCTGCTCCTAGCGAGGGTCGCTGCAGCTGATCAGACTCGCGCGCTCAACGCCCTGCATTGCCGGGTTTCCTTCGCTCTGATTGGCTGTCTGGCCAATGGGCGGGACAAAGTGCGCTGTGGTCGGCCCAATCCCCCCCCCCCTATCCACTCTCAGTCCGTCCGCCACGTTAAGTGTCCCTCCAAACCAATTAGCGGAGTGGGTTATAAAACCCTCCAACACGTCTGCGTCGATGCAGGCCAATGGGCCCATAGATTTATAGAACATATTTATGAATGGGCCAACGCGCCACACTTCTCTCCGGTGCAGCACCGATGTGTGTCCGGAGGGAACGCCACACCACTACACACGTTAGTTCCGTGCGGTTATTTCCAAAGGATCAGACAGACATGTGACAGACATGTGATAGACTATGTTTGTGCACACATGACGGAATCAGACGTTACGTTGTATGTTGGAACGAACATGCCGAGTTTTAATTTTATTGTTATTGAAATGATTATTATTACTATGCCATGAGTGTGCCATGCCATTGCCCATAGGCTACTCCTGCATGTGTGTCAATGCTGTGTATACGATTATATTTAGATACTATTGAAAAAATAGTACTGAAGGCCCAAAGGTTACTTTGAGCCAGAAAAACAAAGTCACAGTGGACAATTGTTTATAGGTGCTCCCCCCCTCCCCTCACAGAGAATCCCGTGCGTACCAAGATGTACCAAGATGCCCAGGGGAGTCGCAGGCGATAAACGCCACTCGGCTGGAACCGGGTGCACTAATCAGCGCGCTGGGTGACGTCACGCAGCTCAAAACCTCGCACATGAAAGGATGGGGAGGCCAGGTCAAACGGGCACTGCGACTCAGCCTCCCCACGAAAGGCGGGGGAGGCCAGCTGTATATGCCCGTCTATCTAACTTCAAACTAGCTGAACTTGCCCTTTAAACTATAGTATCCATGGACCCGCTGTGGAGGTATACCCCTCTGCTGAACTTATCTTTTTACGCTGTGGAGGTGTGCCCCTTTGCTGAAACTATCTTTTAAACTATAAAGTATCCACGGACCCGAGACTCGGGGCTCACAATCAGCAGAACTTCCTAGGAGGCGAAGCTCTTTGTGACACCAGCGCTGTATTTGTATTTACCCGTTGACTTTTGATTAAGTTTGATTAAGTTGATCCAGTTGATTAAGAATAAATCCACTCAGTTTATTTCTCTTTATTTCCGATCTGGTACCAACAGGGTCCACGCCGTTGTAGCTTAATATAGGCCCGAGTTTTTTCTCCCAACAGAAGGAAATGGACCTTAACCGCCTTATGGCGGATCTCGCCCTTGCATCCTCCAGCAGGTGATGGAGAGCAACACAAGCCGCTGCAGACGGAAGGTGTTGCTGGAACACCATGCTGACCATTTCCTGTTTCCGTCGAGGCGAGGGCGTCTTTACCGTCTACATGAGGGATGCCCATTCACTAATCTCAGATCCCGCAGTCGTCCTACTATCTTGTAGTAGCAGATGTGGCTATTGTGTTGGAAGGTCAAGAGGTCACCAGCAGTTGGAGCCATTTGGTGACCAGTCAAGCTGATGCTGACCGCATCATATTCCAAAAGATCAATAAATGATCATTTATTTTTTATATAAATTATTGAAAATGTATTTCATAATTCTGATGTATAATGATCAATACTGCGAATGATAAATAATGCAACAAGGCTTAACCAAACAGTAACGCCCAAAGACAATTTTATTGAGATGGATATGATTCAGACATGCAACAAAACTTCAGTTAAATGGTTAGAACATGTCAAAGTAAAAGACAACATATAAATCAGAGAATTATCTAAGCAAAGAAATTAAGTGAAGCCGGATACCCATTGGCATTCATGGTCCCCTCAGACAAAGACATTTATTCCTGTTACTATTCAACCTTGGTTTAGCAATTCAAGTGTACCCAATGTAACTTATACATCTAATCTTGACTATAAGAATATATTATAACTATATGATAATATAACTAATATAACTACCACAACAAAGTAAACCTAAAACGTAAAGCAAAAGGCGAGACTACCGGGTCTCCCTTCCTACCCCTTTAACTTCAACATAACTATGGTGATTATTAAATCTCCTCTTGGACCCTAGACATAACCTTGACGCGCCGCTGAAATGGCTTCACGGTCTGTTGAATATGTTGCACATGTTGTCAGTTCATGATACTTTCTCATCTGTTCATTTTAATAGTTAGACTTCATACAAAATGTGTTTTGAGCTGAGTGGTCTAGGAAGGAGGGGGAGTTGTTATTATCCCCATGGTTACGACCTACGCTAACTTTGTCATCCTTTTTTTTTAAGCCAGTTGTAACCTTTGTAAACCTGGGTTCTTAGCCCCCACGTCATGCTTTTTTTTTTCTCCATAAATGCACACCTCCTCGTGGATTATCCCTTACATATTTTATAATAAAAAAATATTTTGGAAGAACTTTCAAATTATTATTTTTTTAACGACAACAAAATGAACATTAAATGCACAACAACAGAACCAAAAGACTAAACTCTGTGCATTTGTTATGCCGTCTGTAGCCTCACTTGCTTTGATGCTTCTCATTTGTTGACTGGACTAAACAAGTAAGCAATAGCTGCATACAGGATTAAATAATCCCCTGAGGGAGATGAGATTGAACATATATGAAGTTAAAACCCACTGCACATAAATAAACTTTCAAGAATGGCAAATTGGTTTACCTTCACCTTACCAAAATTAAAAGAGCATAAAACAAAAGGTTTCTGCAAACCTGAAAAAAATCCAAGAGTACTAAAAGAGTTCTTGCATGCAAACTTTCTCTGTTACATTCGCCTTAAGGGACCATGTCAACTGTGTAAACTATAGATAGAATTATGAAAAGAAACAAATACCAATAAAACTTGCAGCTGGTGATATAAATGGTTATAAAACTAAACTTGAGCACAGGCCCTCAACGGCCTTCTACTTTGATTACTTTATTATTTTTTTAAATGGAGAATAAATAAATGCTTTCAGGTAAAAGTGTGTAAGCCATTTTTTTGTAAAAAATGTGGATTGTACCTAAAAGGAGCAATCATTTTTCTTAAGCCATCCAATTGCCATCCAATACCAATATCATAAAAGGAAAAAGAACCAGCAAAAAGAAAAACCTGGTTTCTTCCAAATTTTAGCCATGTTTGGCGGCCTCTGGTCGCCTCCCTCGCTGTCCTGCTCAGACCAGCTTTTCTTCAGAGGGGTCAACTGGGGAGTGTTCACATCTATCCCGGAAGAAAGAAAGAGAAAGAACTTCATAAACGAGACCAGACAGGTCCCACCTACACCACGTTAACATGCCAACATGGGATTTGGACCCATCGCACGGAAAAATGAAATAAGTCAACAATAATGACTCATATCTACACAGTAGTGAAACACTCCAATTTGGGATATGTCCAAATTGTCTTAACTACGCTCAACGACGGCTTGAACAGACATTGTAATATTGTGAACTCATAAAAATGCTTGTCATGACAGATGAAATACTTAATCCTTTTTGGGGAATTAAAGGTGCTGTAGGACTTATTTCTGATGATTCAGGGCATCTCCTCCCTGATTGGATCGGGGGAATTCATTTAGCCTGTCAATCACAAGTGTGAGAAATCCAACACTTCTCAATGAGGAAGGAAGGAAGGAAGGGAGGAAGCAGAGAGGGGACGTTTTTGGTTGTTTAGTTTCAAAATCTAGCTCTCTTCTGCTCTCTCTTTACAACTCTCAAATCTACAGCACCTTCAAACAAAGACATTGAATAATGTGTTCACTTATATCATTACATTTTTGCTTTTCACATTGTTGAAATGAAAATCAAAAATGCTTTCTGGGATATGCAGATGCTGCTTCTGAGGCCTGATCTTCAGAGCTATGGGAAAAACCCCCACAGCCCTCGAAAAGGGAACCTTTAATATCAGCATAGATTTGATGGCACCGAGAGACACTGAAGGGAGGAGGGACCTACTCAACACGGTCCTCTGGCCTTGGTTCAGCATTGGTTATTTTTATTTAGTTTGCTGACATGTTTTTTTATATGTTCAAAGTAAAATCGAATCTAACTTGAACCACATTGAGCGATGAACTGCAGGAAAGACATTATTACCTGGCGCTGAAGAACTGTGAAGAAGTGCATTGCGCACCACTGGACAAAGAGGTTCCTGGCGGTCCCCAGGCTCTGCTCGTTGGTCTTCTTGCAGATCACCTGTATTATTTGGTCTGCAAGGCACAATGGGAAAAGCCTGGACACCTGCGGACAGGAGCACGAACAAAGTGTCCAATCAGAGGCATGTTGCATGCCTCTGATTGGATGCTTGGACTAGAAGCACAGTCAGGGACAGACATGTTCAGGTTCAGTAGAGTGTATAAATACTGAGAATAGAGCTAGATATATATATATTATTATACCGTTACCAGTAAATATACTTTTATACTCTCACACAAGAACATTTTGTTAGTATCTTTTGAGGGCATAATAACCATGAGTTAGAGGCTGGGTTCATTTCTTTAGCAACAACCAGATCTTTTCATTACTTTACTGTAATGCTAAGATGGGTTAGTCAGTTTAAAGATTCATTACAATAGCCATTACAAATTAACATATTTTCTGTCATGCACCATTTATACACCAACAGGATTTAAAAAATAATTGTGTTCAATGGCTAAGCTCTGACCTGGTTGGGCATCCGTTTGGCCTTTTTGAGGTTAGTCTTGGAGTAAAAACAAACATTATCAAGAGGATTCTTCTCCTTCATGCCATAGTCCATGTAAGCAACCTAGGAGACACCAGGGGGAGACACAGCATGACAAAAAGGAAACCAATAAGGAAACCTTTAAGAAAACATGCAGACTGCTTAATCCAACGGTGTGTAAATGGATTCATGTTCTTACATCCGCACAGGGGGGCTGCCAGGGATTTTGGGCCCCATGAAAAGGTATCACATTGGGCCCTACCACCCCACCACCACAGGCCACAGATTGTGCCCCTGTCAGTCACAGGCCCTTAGACTCGTCCAAACTCCCCCCCTTACAGGGGGGTCCAACTTGTGGCTGACTAAAATAGGCCTATATTTCTATTTGACTATATTTCAGTATTTAACTATTTCTATAAAATATTGGGCCCCCCCTCCTCCAATAAGAATGTGTTCAGAGGGGCTCCTGTCAGTGCTGGGCCCTTGGAATCGTCCTAACTTTCCCCCCCCTTACGGCGCCCCTGCATCCGCACACTTGGGCTATGTCCCAATCGTCTAAACTACGCCCAACAACACCGTTTGGAGGCACGCTTTGATCTGGTGGTCCCTCCAAACGAAACGGAGGGGTGAAAAAAACACCACGAAAAGGGACACACGCAGACTTGTCAACGGCTTGAACAGACACCTTTCAATCGCAAACTTATGAACATTTTTGACATGACAGTTAATTACATAATCCTTAAAGGCGCTGTAGGTAAGTCTTGAGCTATTATTTGAGTGTAATTTGTTAGAAATGGGCCATGGCATAGCCATCCGTCAGCCATTAGTGAACAAAATGCGCTGTTTTGAGTTGACTGCGTCTGCCTCTATGAGCCGATTTAGATTGTAGACAGCTCCCGGCTCATTTCTGACCAAGCAGGGCATCTCCTCCCTGACTGGTTTGGGATAATCATCTAGCCTGTCAATCACAAGTGCGTGAAATGCAACACTTCTCCATGGTGGAGAAAGACAGGGAGGGAGAAAGCAGAGAGGGGATGTTTTTTTCTTATTTAGCTTCAAAATCGATCTCTCTTCCGCTCTCTCTTTACAACTCTCAAATCTCACATCACCTTTAAACGAAGACGTTACATAACATGCTCATTTATTGCCAAAATATCATCACATTTTTGCTTTTCACATTGTTGAAATGAAAATCAAAAACATTTTCTGGGATATGCAGATTCTTCTGAGGCCTGATCCTCACTACAGAGCTACGGGAAAAACCCTCACAAACCAACAAACCCAGGGAACCTTTAAATTCAGCATAGGGTGATGGCACCAAGAGACACTGGAGGGAGGAGGGACTCACGTTAAAAACGATGTGCTCTGGCTTTAGTTGGTCCTCTGGCGTGGCTCCTATGAACTTACGTGCCCACTGCTCACGCTGCGCATTCAGGAAAGATCATGTCATGTTTAAGGTAAGGGTAAACATGTTTAAGGTAAGGGATAACATTCAGAAATGTTATCGTTACTTCTTTTATTATTATGCATTGAAAATAAACAGCACAAATCTTGCATTCTTTATTCATTCTTACTTGCCGGAGCCTATGACGCAATTACAAGTTTGTGATTGGCCAGTGAGCCAATGAGCACGCCCTCATGCGCACCCTGAATGACAGGCACACAGAGGGGGCCGGACCGGTAAAGAGACGGTCGGGGCCGGACGGCCGTAAAAACTTCATGGCCCACCGATGCGGCGGCCCACCGGTATGCCAGATGGCCAGTACACCACTGGACACACATCAGGGTATCTGCAGTTTTCAACCACTTCAACTTCAACCACTTCAACAGCGGCATACAGGTAAATTACAGTCCTCAACCTGGAATTGCTTTATAAGTATGTCATTGTTTTAAAAGTATGTAAAACATTTTTTAATACAAGACGATGATTTAGCCTCTAGGGGCAAGGGCCAATATTTCTGGCAGACTGGTGTAGCCAGCGGATATCCGGGCCAAGACATCCTCTTCTGTGCGTCTGTCATTGTTCACAGTCGATTAGCAACTTGAAGCGTATGAAGAGTTGGAGTTAAGAGACGACGTCTACGACCGGATTGTTTCACAAGTAGCCTCATCACAATAGCTAATAAAAACGTCGTAAAACGTCGTTAGACGATAGCCGATGGGTTCCCAGATTGCATTTTGGCCAATGCGTTCTGTCTCTTTTGCTCTCCACACCGACTGTTTACCCAGAGGCGACCAAAGCCCGCTCCAATGTGATTGGTCAATACGACTACAAACAGAAACCAGAACGCTTCCGTTTCCCAAAACTTGTCCCGCTGCCTACAGATTCTGCATTCATATGCAGATAGCTGTTTATAGAGATTAAGACTGATATTAACTGACATTTTTGAATTTAAGACTTAATACCTCCACTGGTACCCTGAGACATACGCACCTCTTTGACCTTGATAGGTTCTTTGGCCTGGGCCAGGCCTACACACTTGTAGAGGCGACGGCAAAGGATGTCGCGCAGGATCTTCCGGGCCTGGACCATGTTATCCACCTCTGAGGTCGAGTAGAGGATCTGTTCAAAGACTTGGTCTACAGGAGGGACACAGGGGCAGAGACTTTCAATCATGTACGTGTGTACTTATTACACAGCGTTGTTGAATACTCAATTCTGATTGGTCAATTACGGCATTCTATGGTCGGTTATTTCTGATCAGAAGACCGCTGCTATGAATGACAGACCGTTGCTATGGACGCCATTTCCAACAGTAGAATCTAACAGATTTTCTTTTTTTTTGCAGAAAATTTAATTTTTAAATCAAAACAATAATTTTAATAATTAATGATTGATTTTACTAAGGGAGGGTTTACTTCGCAAAAATAACCGGCTCGCTGTACATTATCCTTACATATACATGTACAAACATACATTATACAGGATAATTACATAAAACCACTTGAAATGCTGTGAGCAAAGTATATAGTGTGTGCAGTAGTGTGACACACACACACCTTTGCCCTCATCTAGAAGTTCAGGATGTATGAATATGCTAATGTAGCACTACCCCAGAAGCTTTTAAATCTTTCTCCAAAACCCACAGCCTTCTGTATCAATTCTGAAAACAGTCTGGAGTAAATTGTTCACTACATACACGGTACATATCAAGCAGACACATCAAGTCGATCTTTGAAAACAAAGTCATTGGTTTATGCACCGTGATGGCAAGAGACCAGCGTTCACCAAAACATTGACAGACAGTAGAGCCTTTTGTCCAAAGTGACTTACAGTGAATTGTAGAAACATGTCAACAAGTAGCAGGTAGTGGTGAGGCATCTTGCTCAAGGACACCTACAGGTACGATCACGCTCTTGGGGTAAGAACGACGATTAGACTTGATTAGGCTTCGTCACCTCGCAATGACCGCCTCCATTTTGAAGCATAGGAGCACTGGAATGTCAGTTATTATGTTTTTTTGGTCATGGTTCAGTTACTCGAAATGATTTGTCATTATGGGGAGACATTGTTGTGTTTGAAACTGCCTAGGTTACGGTATACTTAGGTTGATTTAAGATTTGACAATGCTACAACTCTCTTGAGTCCTCTCAAAATAGCGGAGTATTAGCAACAAATCCCACGATATATTTTGATGTACAAGCCCTATAAGCCAACAACAGCACAGGATGGTGTCAACACTCACCAGTGACCTTGGTGTATGCCTCCATGTCGTCTATACTCTCGGACAGAGTGAACATCTTTCCTGACCCCTCAAATTGGAGGTGCTTGTCTGCCATTAAAAATGCTTCGGTGATCCTGGTAAAACAAAACAACCAAACTCAATTTGGAGATACAAACGATTCTGCATCATCATGTAAATACCCGACTAGATGTTGATGCTGGTATTATAGTAGGGCTGGGATGATATGCTAATTAATTATGCGATTTAGTTCTATCATGATACCTGGCCGCCGATTTGATATGAATTGCGATTTTTTTAGTACTGCGATTCGATTTTTTTAATTTCCAACACTAGACCATGAGAACAAGTTGAATCATATACTTCTAGAGACTATATCATAAGGCATATTTCCATATACAATGTACATCACATGTCAGTCTTTCTAACTTTTATTTCAGCAGAATCGTTGCTATACTGGGAGGGTTTAAAGTTCCTGTAGACAACATTTTTGCTTATCAATATGAAGTAAATGTAAATCTTGATTGCACAGTGTACTGGCTACAGAATAGTGACACCATTGGCGTTTAAATTGGTTCACTTAGCTTCCCTATGAGCCTCGCTTTCACTATGCAGCTCTGTCTGCCATTGGGAAGTGCAATGCACATCATTACGATAGCTTTTGCCTGTTCCCAAATAAAATGGTGCCAATTTCACTTGACCTCCTCAGTGAACAGCTTCTTTCCTTCTTATTTCCAAAGTGTTGATCGTTTCTTTCCCAGAGATTTTCAAACAGATGCGCGTCTTGTGTTGTTTGTGGTTGCTAGGCTTTGAGGAAACGGAAAGTGATCCGATTTGTTTTCGCGACAATGGCGCAAAAATAATACCACTTAGAAACGCATTGTTTGGGAAAAGTTGAAAAGTTGTCTACAGCCCCTATAAGTAAATCACCCCCCCCCCTCTATATTACAGCAGACAGTACTTACATGGTCTCCACAATGTTGCCTACTTTGTGCTGGTAGGCTCTTCTATGAAGACAGTTTCTCGTGTGGAACATGTCATACAGATTGCCCACTTCCTGTTGAAGGAATCCCAATAGTTATGTATCGTCAAATAATAAAGGACCTATTGGAGAGCTGCTTGAATCCAGGGTATCTGCAGGTGTCAACCAGTTCAAGACTTTTCAATACCTTTTTAATACCATTAGAACACAAGTAAATGATAGTCCTCTACCTGGAAGTGATCTTGCCAGTGCAGTGGTCAACAAAGCTTGTGCATGCCATGGGAGGCAAATAAATATCTTTTATCGTAATACATTTTAATGTAAGATTTTAAATACTTTTAATACCTCCGCAGGTACCTTAGAATCAGATTAAAAACAGGAAATCTGAGATCATTGCACCTTGTCTCTGGTACAGATTTGCCGCTTCCCTTCCACTTTACACACCCTGGCGAACATGAGGAAGCGGTGGTAGTCAAAGTTATTCTGGATGCCCAGGTGATGGCAGTCCCTGAGATGAGGAACAGACAGGATAAATACGTTGAGTGCAGGTTTACTTTGTTTTTCTTACTGCAGCTACCATTTTCTTGCTTTGTTTCTCCATTGATTGATTGATTCAGTGAGAATATCCCTGGCAGCTGTGGGTGGGTATTCTTTAGACTATTCACACCGTTTACTCATTTAGGGCAGTGGATCCCAACCCCCACTAGGGGGCCACAGCTCCACGGGGGGTCACCAAGCCCTATTGATTTTAATTTCTCGCGTGTATAACAGTGCGTGTCGACGTCACCACCAGCAGTATTCACAGAGCTAAGCCGGCTACATGACCTGGTCCCAAAACAAAGAGCTGATGGAAACATGACCAAGCAGGGAGAAGAGAATGCTGAATTTCTCAAAAAGGAGGACAGTTATATGGAGTTTGGCTTCATAGAGGCAATGTACAAAATTAGAGCTGAATTTGCTATTTGCAGTGAGGAATTGGGAAATGAAAGTTTGAAACCCTGACACCAGACTACTAAACCCCCTCAGACGGTGGGTAAACCCAGGAAGTTTTTCCTCAGAAAAAAGGACCTTGTGATATAATGAAATATACATAAAGATATTTCAAAAGAAGTAGGCTACTTTCCCCTTTTTTTGTAATTGTATGTGTGCGCGGGGTGGGGGTCGTCAGTGTATACAATGGTAAAAAAAGGGGTCCCTTAAGAAAAAGGTTGGGAACCACTGATTTAGGGGACTTTTTATTTCTTTCTTCCAAAGCGACTTGCAGTGAATTCCGATACCAGTCATTATGGAGCAGGAAGGAGTAGGCCTCTTGCTCACAGCTGCTTACAGGTAGGTTGGGGACATTGAGGAGTGAGCCCAGTTTCACCTAGCGACTACAATATCCCGCCCCCTTTAGACACTCATGTCAAATCATTTCAGTGATGGCTGCAGTGAAAATCTTACATAGTCCTGTTTTAAAGAGCAGTGGTGTGACCTCTCCACACATCAGTTAACACAACACACAAACAAGGTTAGTGATCCGAGTATGGACTGACCTAGCAAAGTAGTCCCATTTGTCCACATCGATGCCGTTCCTTTTGTTGGCCACGATCTCGTACAGGAAAGACTTCTCCTCTGGACGGCCCTCATATGGCCACTGTAGAGACAGCAGGAGGAAAAGGTCAACAGGCAAATGGAGATAAAAGATAGCAATGTAGAAGCTGTCTTCACAGGAAACCTTATTTCTGCGTCCAAGGAGGTTAAACTGAAAAAGGTGTGCTGGAGCAAGTCTAGTTAGGCGGTTCTGTGAGAAGGATCCCTTTTTCAGTCAATGGTAGGAGGAAGTTTCTGAACACTAATGGGGTTTTACCATTGACACTTGAGTCAAACCTTGCTGCGCTGATTTGCGTTTCCATTACCAGCTTAAACGTTCCGAGTTACGCCAAGATGGACCAGCTCTGGAGTTAGGCCAAAGCATGACGACCAGTTATTTCCATTTTTAGATGTATGCTTTGATTGTTCCTAGCCTCACTTGTTGCTTTGTCGCTTTGGATAAAAGTGCCTGCCAAAATCAAAATGTACACATACCCCTCCGTCAGGAGAGTCAATGGTGTCCAGGGGTCCAGCGATCAGCTCCTTGATGAAGATGAGGTCGTCCGGCAGCACCAGCCCGTGCTCCTTCATCACCGGCTCCAGGGCGTTATCTTTAACCAGATAGTCAAACATGGCTAGCGATGCAGTCTCGTGCTGCAATGAGACACACACAGACACACACACACATTTTCAAAACAGCCAATTTGTCTCATCTTATTTCTCATGTTACGAAATCTACATGACGGCCCTTTAACAGTGCAATCGCCAACCCTTATCAGCAGGAACATTACTGCCTGCCAATGTGTTATACTTAATGTGATGTGCCTGTTGGCCAACTCGATGTTCATCGTTTGTCAGCGTAAGCCTGTTGTAGTCATATTGTGCGTATGCAGAGTTCTGTCATGAGTGTCTGGCAACCTAAGAATGGAGGACCTGAATATGTAAATATAGAACAGCCTCTATTTAAAGCACGTAAATGAATTGCTGCCAAGACAGTCTGCGGGTTGCAGTTCAGAAGGGGATCAGGCAGTGGGATGAATATACAAACTATTCTAATACTTGTTAGAATAGTTCTGTAACCCAGAACTATTCTCAACAAGTATTGTTGGGTTGCATTGCAAGTTGCCTTAGAGGTTGTATTCAGCCATTTGGAGATGAAGCAAATCCTTTCATCTGTCAAGAGTGTTGGGCTGCAGTTAGAAGGGAGTAGTTTAGGAATGTTAGGCCAGACATTTGGCCTGTTTTTGCACATTGCCAGATAAGAGTTTGTGAAATGTCTTGGAAGGGAATACACAAACTGCAACGCCTGACCTTGAAACAGGGGTTTGTGTTGTGGGGAAAGCAGTGGGAGAATCATCCAGTACCTTCCATTTGACTTCTGGACGTGCTTTAGGAATGAACAGCCCATCAAACATATGAGAGAAAGGTCCATGTCCTAGAGAGGGAGAAATGGGTTTAGAAATAGGGACCATTCATTATTTACTATCCCCATACCGTCATTGCTACCGCAATTGGTACTGGTTTCATCTTGGCTCACACAGAAACTGGCAGATGGTGGATGTTTTGGGGTTAGGTAGGTCTAACATTTTTTAGTCCTGCACGCTCCACCGGGGCGCCACCCCTCGCCAAAACGTACTTCCTGTGTATGCGAGTACGCATCTGACACAGACAATGTCCTGTTATTTGCTACATGTGTGAAAGGGCAACTCCAGACACAGTACAGGACCGGATTCTCTGGACATTGTCCAGGTAAAATGGCTATAATGACAAATGCTGGGACAGGATTGCATAAAAATAAACTGGTATAAGCTTGCACACCGCACCGGCAAAAACAGAAACCGCACAACGTTAATTGCTACCAGCAAACACTTCTGGTTTCATCTTGGCTCACACGGAAACAGGCAGATGGTGGATGTTTCGGGGTTAGGCTTGGGATGCAGCTCTTGTTACTCACCAAGATCATGGCACAGGCCAGCTATTTGCACACAGAGGATGTCTCTACGAGAGATGAGAAGTTCGGGCTGCCTCTCATTCAGAGCTTGCAGGAGCCTGCCCGCCAGGTGCCCAACCCTGCAACCAGTCAATACAGGCAGGGGACTTCATTGGTTAGCATTGCCACAGAAAATCAGGCTAGACACAAACAACAACAAGCAAATGTGGCCAGTATAAGATGAACCGGGTCACCAAGTTAAATGCTGCTATAAAAGCAAACAGCATGCAAATGAACTTGCAAGCATGCATGCATTACATTCTTTTATTTTATTTTAATTAATTAGGCCTAATAGGATGAGTTTTAATTGTAAAGAATACTATTATTTTCCTTCCTTATGCCCCAGTGTGCAGTTATTGCAGTCTGTGCACATACCGCTTAGATTCAATGCTGATTTATTTATCTCTACAACAATGCAATGGTTCAACCGGTTGACATGCAATGAAAG
>JAOPJH010000001.1:7036898-7049422 GCA_027122575.1 Merluccius polylepis | reverse complement strand
CCAATAATCCAATAATATTTATACTGAAATAGGGACTTTTATCAGGGACAATTACCCTTTAGTTTTTTTTTTATTTAAATGTCCCTATATGTAAAGTGTATAGTGAATATATAATGGCTACAGGGCCAGTACCTGGGGGACCAGGGCCACTAGGAACCTAACTGACGCGCTCTGGTTTCCGTCCGCCGGCGCCGCTGGGATCTGTGTTTTGTTAGCTAGTCCATCTAGCTTGCAGATGCCGAATTGCTGCATTTATATTCCCATGGATGTGTTTGGTAAGGCGTTGGAAAAAATGTGTTTCTTGTGTATGGCGTTGTGTACGTTTGGGCGAGGGAGTTAAAGTAACCCAAGCCGACACGTTGGCTAATTTAGGAGTTCGGAAATGTTCAATGTTTTCACGATGAATCAAGTGCAATGCTAACAGGCTAGCTAGGGTTTGCTAGCTAGCTAACTGTAGCTTCACCGAGACGCTTTCGGAGGCATTACATTGCTCTTCTTGTACACTATTATTTTCGTAACGTACTCCCAAAAGTACCGTGTCGCTGGTCGAAATAACGTGATGTGTGAAACCGTGTATTGAATGTAGTAAACACTCATTTCTCAAGTGTCAGATGTGATGGGTATGCGTTAGCTTATGCCAAGGCCTGTGATAGGGGGGGGCTGATAACGGAGCTAGCAGATTACATTGGATAAGCTATGTGTTGTAAGCCTGTGGTTATGCACGACTCTTAAGTAAAAGATCAGGTTATTTTCTGCACAAAAAAACAATTAATCAAACACACACGACAGGTTGCCTAGCATATGGTGCTTGGGCAGGAACGGTGTATTTGCAAAGCTTGCTCAACTGGGGCATCATCACATCTAGCTGATCATAGGTGGATTCACCAGTGGACTAAAGACGTTTCATGAAACTTCTTAAAAAATACGTTGTGTGTGTTATTAATTAGTTATCCTGTCAATTGAACTTCACAATCCATTCCTCTTTTGTTTCAGCATAACCTGGACTAAGCTTTACCAGGCCTCTCCTAGTCTAGGGAGAGAATGGCACATCCACATACTCCACCTCAGCTGCCCCAAGGGGCCAAGATGCTGGAAGGAGATAATGACTCGTATGGGGACTCTGGAGTAGAGGAGGATGCAGCTGAGGAGGCCGTCGGTTCCCATGGAAGCAACACACAAGAGGACTTCGTGGAGCAAGATGGCAATGAAGAGCGCAGCGGGGATGAGGGACACTTTACCATTTTTGTCTCTTTCAAAGGAAACCTGGAGGATGAAGACTTTGCGGAAAAACTTGACAGAGTCGTCAATGGCATACCCAGCATTATCGATTTAGGTAAAGTGTTGGATATTTGTGAAGCATCACAAAACAGGCTGCACTCGTATTCAGGACACCCGCGCTAACAAATTCTTGTGTTATCCCATCTTGCACCCGCCATCTCTACCAATTCAGTTTATTGTCTTCATCATATTCCATTCTCCCTCTAGGCTCAGAGACGCTGCAGCCACAGCGCGTGGAGCCATGGAACAGCGTGCGTGTTACTTTCAACATTCCCAGGGATGCCGCCGAACGCCTGCGATTGCTGGCCCAGAACAACCAGCAACAGCTCAGAGACCTGGGCATCCTCTCAGTACAAATAGAGGGTATGGCGAGGCTCAGTTATTGTCATCATGTGTCACACGCATCTGATTCCGACCTTCTGCGTATTTCGTCTGGATTAAGTTCACTTGTTAGAAACATTGACGTAACGCTTACTGTTCTGTGTGTGTCGTCTGCTGTGTCCAGGGGAGGGACCCATCAATGTTGCCATGGGCCAAAACAGAGGCCAAGAGGTCAGGGTGAATGGACCAATGGGGATGCCTGGCCAGATGCGGATGGACATGGGGTTTCCAGGTCAGCCTGGTCCAGGTACGATGCACACACAGTTTACACTCCTTAATCCTTTTCATACCGTAACCACAGCATTGTTATATACTTGATTCTGAATGGTCAATAACGCAATAAGGGTGCGCATTCATTGTCAGTAACAGTTTTCAACAGTTCCAAATCAGTGCACTACAAATCCAACATCAGTCGACAACAGTCGAACAGAACTATCGACCAGATGCTTTCTTGGCAGCGCAAAAACAATACGCTCAAAGTGTCACAGAATAATATTTTAATTTCAGCTGTTTAAGTCGACAAAAAAAGTATTGCAGATTAAATTAACGAATATCTTATCACTGTTGTTAACTGTGGTATAGGCAAAATACACCATGACGGGCTGTCCCGTTATTGGAATAAAATGTACGACGGGGTCGAGGCGAAGCTGAGGTAGCTGACCACCGCCAAGGTTCATAGACTTATCAGCTGAAATCAAAAAAATCTTCAGAGTTTATTCCTTGCATAACTGACCTCTCTGCTGTGCAAAAGGACTTACACATGTGGTACTACCTTCCAGTTAGTTGTGTAGTTTTATGGTGTATGTGCAAATACACATGTATGACTTTAGATACTTTGGATGGATTTTAGATATGGGTAGTTACTGCTAGATGTTTGACTGCTTGAGACCTTGCATGTTTTGACTATTAGCTATGAGGATGCCCAATCCGTCGATGGTGCCCCCTGGTCCCAGCATGGCCAGTCAGGTGATGGTTCCAGGCAGCAGTGGGCAGATGCACCCCCGAGGTCCAAGATCAACTGCTCAGACAGGTTTTCTACTTTTTTTTGTGTTGTGCTTACTTTGCATATGTTTTTCATATTTGCTTGAAAATAACTAGCCTGGCATCGCCAGACCAATTCGCAAATGCGGATTAGTCTGGAAGCTCTCCAAAATGCATCTGGACACAATTGAATAGACCTGCAACCAATTAGAGCAACGAAAGGTGTGACTTTAAACTTTTACCGTAGGAAGTACAGCAAACAGAACAAACAACATTTTTCTTATCAACAAAAGCTTTAAGTGCAGTTCTTCATTCTTCATTATTCTATTTTATACCGTCCAGTTTGTTTAATAAGGTTGTGATAGCGGACTGTTCTACTTCAGCGGCAGCCATCTCGGTTGTTTATGAAAATGCATATAAGCAAATAATGAGCAAATAAAACATGAGCTCGCAGATTCGTCTGGTTCCCAGGCTAGAAAATAACTTAAACAACTTTAAAAAAACGTTAACACAAAAAAAGTAAACCCTCATTCTGCTCCCACAGACGGGATGGACCCAATGATGTCAGTTCAGCAGCAGCAACAACTCCAGCACCAACAGGCTGGTCCCCACGGCTCCGGCCAAATGCCCCCACAGGCAGCCCATCACATGCAGGCATTGCAGGCCGGGAGGCAGCTTAACCCTGCCACCTTGCAACAGCTTCAGCAGCACCAACAGCAGCAGCAACAACAACAACAACAACAACAACAAGCTCAACTGTCCCAGCTTGGACCTAGACCTCCATTCAACCCCTCAGGCCAGATGGCTGTTCCTCCTAACTGGAACCAGCTCCCAGCTGGGGTCCTACAGCCACCTGCCGCCCAAGGAGGCCCTGCATGGAGAAAGCCACCTCCTCAAGGCCAAATCGGTCAGCGTCCCCCTTCCCTCGCTGTCGTTCAGACTCCAAACCACCCTCCACCTCCCTACCCATATGGCAGCCAGCAGGCTGGACAGGTATTCAATGCTATGGGACAGGGTCAGTTGCAGCAGCAGCAGCAACAGGGTGGCATGGGACAGTTTGCAGCCCCTCAGCCTAAAGGCCCTCAGACGGGGCCCGGTGGTGTGGTAGGACCCCCTAGGCCCCCTCCGCCGCTCCCACCCACACCCGGACAGCAGGGTAACCTTGCTGCCAAGTCCCCCGGTTCCTCCTCGTCTCCTTTCCAGCAAGGTTCCCCCGGGACGCCTCCCATGATGGCCCAGCGGCCGACGACCCCACAGGGTTTCCCCCAGGGTGTGGGCTCCCCAGGAAGAGCAGCTCTCGGACAGCAGGGTAATATGCAGCAAGGCTTTATGGGAATGCCTCCGCATGGACAGCCAGGGGCCCAAGTTCATCCAGGTGCAATGCCAGGTAGGCTGACTTAACCACTTAATGAACTAACAGTCTTTGTTTTATGTATCTATTAGGGCTACAACTAACGATTATTTTCATAGTCGATCATTTCATAATCTAACAATACTTTTTCTGATTAATCAATTCATCATTTAGTCTAGAAAATGTCAGAAATAATAGCATACTAGTTACCAGACTCCAAAGTGATTTCTTACATTTGCTTGCTTCATCTGAAAAGCAGCCAAGAAAAAATCAAGTATTCATTTTATAATGATCCATGAATTAAACATTTGAATTTCTGAAGCATCAAGAAGCAAATGTTTGGTATTTATACTTGATAAATTACCTAAACAATTAATCAATTCTAACAATTTGATTGGATTAAGTTTCTGTCGATCGATCAGTCGACTAATCATTGCAGCCCTAATATATTTAAACTATTCTGGAATGATTATAAAATTGTCTTACTCTCACATTGTATGACGTATGATGGCTGTCTGTATGACGTCATTGATGGACTTGATGCTTATTGTAGGCATGCAAAAGCGTCCCATGGGCTTTCCAAACATGCCTGGAGGTCAGAACTTTGTGCAGGGTCAAGTGAGCGCCACTGCCCCAGGAACACCAGGAGGGGGAGCCGGTCAGCAGCTACAGAGCAGCCAAGCCATGCCTCATCAAGGTACCATAGAGCCATTTCTCTCTACAACATTGTTGAGTAAATTCACACTTCCTTGGCTTTCATATAATTGTTTACGTTGTAATTCTAGAAGTCAATCAATAAGCATTGTTAAGCATTAAGCAGTGTTTGTTTTATTCCATAAACTAGGTAATTTATGACTGATGTTATCTCTTATGTTATATATCTTGCTGTATATGTCTTATGTTTACAGATTAATGAGGTTTGGGTATAATCTATTTATAACTTAAAGGGGCTGTAGGTAAGATTTTGAGCTATTATTTGAGTGTAATTTGTTAGAAATGACATAGCCGTCTGTCAGATGTTAGTGAGTGAAATGCGCTGTGAGAATATCTGTTTCCAGTTGACTGTGCCTGCCTCTGCATGAGCCAATGTACAGGGAGGGAGGGAGGGAGCATCGCGGGAGAGGACATTTTTTGGTTGCTCGCACTCTTCTGTTCTTTTCTGCTCTCTTTCTCTTCACAATTCTTGAACCTTACCTGCAGCAAAACTTGAATGGAAAATTATCTTTTTTTTTCAAATAGGGTCACAGCCATCTGCCGTTGCCCCCAACACAATGCAGGGACCACCTCATGCCCAAGCTAATGTTATGAGTGTACCACAATCTCCTGGTGCCGCTGTCGGAGCTAGTATGGGCCAGACGCAACCCGGCCTCCAAACCCAGATGATGGGCCTCCAGCATCAGGCCCAGCCCGTGTCCTCCTCCCCCAGCCAGATGGTTCAAGGCCAGGGTGGAGGTCAGACCGTCCTCTCCAGGCCCCTCAGTCAAGGGCAGAGAGGAGGGTTGACCCCACCCAAGCAAATGATGCCTCAACAAGGCCAGGGGGTGATGCATGGGCAGGGTCAGATGGTTGGAGGCCAGGGGCACCAGGCCATGCTGCTACAGCAGCAGCAGCAGCAACAGCAACAGCAGCAGCAACAGCAGCAACAGCAGCAGCAACAACAGCAGCAACAGCAGCAGCAACAACAACAGCAACAACAGCAGCAGCAACAACAACAACAGCAGCAACAACAACAACAGAACACCATGATGGAACAAATGGTTCCCAATCAGATGCAAGGGAACAAGCAGGCCTTTGTGGGAAAGGTGGCAGGGGTCATGCCTGGCCAGATGATGCGGGGCCCATCACCAAATGTTCCAGGGAACATGGGTCCGTTCCAGGCCCAGGTCGGCCAGCAGCAGCAACAGCAACAACAGCAACAACAGCAGCAGCAGCAGCAGCAGCAGCAGCAGCAGCAGCAGCAGCAGCAACAGCAGCATATGACCCCGCAACAGCAACAGCAAATGGCTCAACTCCAGCAACAGCAGTTACAACAACAGCAGCAACAGCACCAGTTACAACAGCAACAAATGCAACAGCAGCAGCAATTACAGCAGCAGCAACAACAACAGCAATTACAGCAACAGATGAACCAGCAGCAGCAGGTTCCCATGGCTGGGAATCCTAGCCAGGTGATGGGTATGCATGGGCAACAGATGAGGCTCCCTGCTGGGCATCCGCTTGTTCAACAGCAGCTACAGCAGCTACAGCAGCAGAAACAACAACAGGCAATGTTGCAGCAGCAGCAGCAGCAACAACAGCAGCAGCAGCAACAACAGGCAGCTCAGCAACACCAACATCCACTAGTTGACCCAAATAGTGGGGCGGGTGAAATGGGTGTCCAACAGATGCTGCCTGATATGCAGGGACAGCAGCAGCAAGGCATGATGGGAACTCCTCAGCACATGCAGGTGGGCAACGGCCACTTCCAAGGACACGGCATGAACTTCAACCCACAGTTCCAAGGGCAGATGCCAATGGCAGGGGCTGTGGGACAGCCAGGTGGCTTCCCTGTTAACAAGGATGTAACACTGACCAGTCCACTACTGGTCAACCTGCTCCAGAGTGATATCTCTGCAAGCCAGTTTGGGCCAGGAGGAAAGCAAGGAGCAGGGGGGAATAACCAGGCCAAGCCCAAGAAGAAGAAACCACCACGAAAGAAGAAACCTAAGGTCGGAGAGCAAGTGGATGGCCTTGGGTAAGACATGCACACTGGGCCATGATTATTCACTGTAAAAATGTATTTTCATTTACTGCTGCAGTATGTTTATTTGTTGCGACTTGTCTGGCCTTCCTCAGTGGTCTGGATGGGGCTTCTGGTCTTGAGGACTCTGACCTACCTGGAGTGGCTGGAGACCACAGTTTAGTCATGGATACCTCGGGTCCTAAACTCCCTGATTTTGCCAACAGGCCTGCAGGTGATTTGATTTTATTGATGGCAAACTGATTATCAACTTCCTTCAGCATCTATGATTTCTGGTCATTGTATTTTTCAGTACAATGTATATACATTTTTGGTAATTGTATTATTACAATTTTTACCTTTTTTAATATTTCTTTAGCCTTCCCTGCCCAACCTGGAGAGCAGAGGGTGTTGCAGCAGGTGCCCATGCAATTTATCCAACAACAACAACAACAGCAGCAGCAGCAACAGCAACAACAACAACAAATGCAGCACTTGCAGCAGCAGCAAATGCAACAGCAGATGCAGCAGCAGATGCAGCAGCAGCAATTACAGCAGCAACAGATGCAGCAACAGCAACAGCAGATGCAACAAATGCAGATGCAAGGGCAACAGGGGATGGCCGTAACCCAGGCTCCTGGTCAAGGCCAGGCTCAAATGCATCCTCACCAGCTGCAGCAGCAGCAGCAACAACAACAACAACAACAACAACAACAACAACAGCAAGCCCAGCCACCACACCTTCAACAGCAACAGCAGGTAACATTATCCCCCTTCTAAAGAAAGGGTTTTAGCATTCTCATTCTCTATGTTCAGCACAACAACAATGGATATATTTATAGGTCCCCAGTTTAATAAGGTTGTGATGACCACATTTAACCAACAGCAGCAGCAGCAGCAGCAGATGATGATGATGCAGAAGATGCAACAGGAACAGGCTAAGAACCGTATGTCCATTCCTCCTGGAGGTCAACTGCCTCCAAGGGGCATGGTCAATCCAGGGGACCCTCACAGAATGCCGGTTTCCCAACAAGGAAGTATGCCTGTTATGATTAACCTCCAGGGAGTGCCACATTCACCTGACAAACCTAGAGGGATGCCTCTCGTAGTCAACTCACAGGTAAGGACCTGCTTTGAAAACTCCATTGACATTTTCATTTTCAGATTTTCACTTTACTTATGAATACTATGTCGGCTGTTCCCTGTCCAGCTTGCTGGAGGGCCGCGGAGAATGTCTCATCCAGATGTCGGGCCGGGTACCCAAGGATCAGAAACGGAAGAGGCCCCTGGAGGAGCCCACATGATGCAGGGCAGGCCTGGCGCCCCAGAACTGGGGATGCAGCCTGGAAATGGAGGCCAACAGATGATGGTCAATCAAGCATCCACTGCTCACATGATGAAGCAGGGCCCTCTTCCATCGTCCATGCCCCAGCACCCTGGAGCCAGTCCCCAGCAGCAGCTCCCCTCACAGGCTCCACAAGGAGGCCCCATGCCTGGCATCCACTTCCCAAATGTTCCTACAACCTCCCAGAGCTCCAGGCCTAAAACCCCCAACCGGGCAAGCCCAAGGCCATACCATCATCCCCTCACGCCGACTAATCGGCCACCTAGCACTGAGCCGTCAGAAATTAACCTTTCCCCGGAGCGACTTAATGCCTCCATTGCAGGGCTGTTTCCCCCTAAAATCAACATTCCCTTGCCTCCTAGGCAACCCAACCTGAATAGGGGTTTCGACCAACAGGGTCTAAACCCCACTACGCTGAAAGCTATAGGGCAGGCTCCACCGAACTTAAACCTACAAGGCAGCTCGAATAACGGCAGTGGAAATAATGGTAACAATGGACAGCAATCATTCTCTTCTGTGAGTGGAGCGGCAGGTCCGGGTGGTAAACAGGACAAGCAGTCTGGAGGGCAGGGCAAAAGGGCCAGTCCCAGCAACAGTCGAAGGTCTAGTCCGGCCTCTAGCCGGAAAGCAGCTACTCCAAGTCCAGGAAGGCAGAAGGGGACAAAGATGGCTCTTCCTCCCAACCAACAGCAGCTGATAAACCCTCAGGGGCAGACCATGATGCTAAACCACCCCTCAGTAGCCCCCAATCTGGTATCCATGCCCTCACCAGTGGCTGCCGGCACAGAGGTTCAGCATGCCCAGAACACCTTTGTTGGCATGCAGGGTAACCCTGCCGAGGGACCCAAGGAAGGCCAGGGCAACATGCCTCAGCCACAATCCATGTCACACACTCAGCCTCCCAGAGAGTTATCTGCCCCCAGAATGGCTACTCCACGTGTCCCTATGCCCCATGAGAGTGGTGGATTAGAACCGCAGGCAGGTTCTGTCGAGAGGCAACCTGTAAACACGACGACACCCACGCCAGACTCTGTTTCTGAGACCTTGCCTGCCTCACGGGATGCACCAATGTCCCTCAATCAGCTTCTAGACAACCAAAATGCAGCCGGCATGCCTCTGAGGCCCACACAGAGCGCCCCTGCCAGGGATGTGGGGAAGGAGACTCCCAGGCCTCCTTCAGCTCCAGAGAGACAACAGCCCAGTGGTACTCAGAGCTCAGACATTCCAGGCGCTGTGGTTCCCACCCCTGGTCAGGTTGAAACGGAAGCTAAACCCAAGTCTGCATCCGCTATTCCTACTAGCAGCCCTAGCTTGCAGACGACTGCAAGCACTAACTTGAACAACACTAATCCAACCGCCGTCCCCGGCCTTAACCATAACCCCACCTTGAGTCAAGCTGTCCGTCCCACTCAGAGCATCATCGCAACGACCACCCACGGCTCTGCTCTAATTCAAAACACTAATGTCACCCTCGCTGTAGCCCCCCATTCAGCCTCTTCTAGCCACAGCAGTCCTCTGTCGGCCGTCTGCTCCAGCTTCACCACCAGCTCTATCGGCTCCAAACCGAGCCCTAGCCCCAAGCCTGCGACTGGTGTTCACTCTGTCATACAGATACCTGCCTCGTCAAGCACCATCTCCCCAAGTCAAATTACTGTGTTTGTTACCTCCAATCCAATCACTTCTGCCCCCACGTCCCAGGCACCACCTGGCATGGTCGCCACAATGGTCGTTCCTAACAAAAATATTAGACCACAGGAGGTTCGTCAGCAGACCCCCACCCCCCGCCCGCCCCAGTTCATCACTACCAATCCTGTATTTATCAATCCTATTTTCCAGGTCCCTGGTGCCCCTGTGGCCCCCAACACAACTGTGGTGTCCCAGCCAGTTACCATGGTAGGACCTATCCAAGTGTCTACAAACATCCAGGTCTCACCAGCTCCAAGCTCGGCCCAGCCCTCTGGCACTAATGTACCCAGCACTCAGCCCGTTAGAACTGTTGTTGGCCAGGTCCAGTTAGCAACCAGTACGTCTTCACCCATCCCAGCTGTCGCACCCCCCGTAGCCCAACAGACAAACTCTGGGACTGGGACCAAAATGGAAAACCTAGGACAGGTAGCCCTTGGTCCGAAATCCAGTCCATTAGGCAGCCAGCCAACCCATCTCACCCCTCCTGCCCCATCGTCGTCTCCCTTTCAGACACCCCTGGCCTCCCCGCCTACTTGCTCTAGTCCTGGAACCACTACCACTATGAGAAAGAGCTCCCTGTCCCCTAGCTCTCCCGCTCTGGTTAAAAGTAAGCCTGTACAGGCTGCAGCCCCTGTGCCCTGTCCATCAGACCCGCAGCAGGGCGCCGGGGAGAGGCCTGTCTTGACTGGCGCTGCATCTGTGTCTCACCTAGCCCCACCCCTTACTTCTGTCTGCACAGTCAGTAAAATTGATGCTCCCGTGACCCAGACCACTGCAGCCGCTTCAAAGGCTACCACTGTAGTGTCCTCTCCATCCCCACTCCAAACTCCCTCCCCACACATTGCTGTCCCTGCACAGGGTCCCACCCAGGCTTCAAATGCTGCTCCGGCTGCCGTCCCAACCTCGGTTCA
Organism: Merluccius polylepis; assembly: GCA_027122575.1. Lineage (NCBI taxonomy): Eukaryota > Metazoa > Chordata > Actinopteri > Gadiformes > Merlucciidae > Merluccius > Merluccius polylepis. The sequence goes on along the minus strand of JAOPJH010000001.1, from coordinate 7,038,770 downwards.
GCCTAAAATCACCCAGGCTATTCTTGTCGCTCCTACACCCACCGTTGCCTCCTCTGCTACCTCACTCCCCGTTTCTGCCCCTGTACAAAGCCCCCCCGCATCCGTTGTTCCTGCCGCCCCTGTGCCGGCGTCAGAGGTCGCCCCATCCACGTCCTTGCCCCTCCCTAATCCTAATGGAGAGGCTCCTGCCCAGTCTGAGTCATCGGCTATGGGCCCTCCACCGCAGTCTGCCCCAGTACCTCCAGGTAGGTGTTTGGCTGTCAGCTATTCCCTGGATGCTTTCAGTGGAGTTTCCCATTATGTGTATGTATGAGCTGACATGTCTGCATTCTCTTCCCTAGCACTAATTGAGCCACAAGATGGTCCACAGTCCCAGGAGCCTATTGCCAGTGAAAAGACAAGTATGTTTTTATTTCCTTATATTATATTTATTTGTTATGTTTATTTCCATTACCATCATATTTTCCAAAGGCAAATGGTCCCATTTTTTCCCCCATTCTTATGGATACATGGATATAGAAAGGATATATATCTACTTTATATCAATAACGATTGATACTAACCTTTGTTTCGTTTTTTTGTTTACTCTGCAGCAACTGAAGAAGTCACCACAGAGCAAGGGTGAGGTTCTTGAATAATACTGACGGTTCTTTATTTTTTTTAACCATGTGGTGATTCTTGCACTGGGGGTTTCATAAGGTATACCATACTGCCGATTTTATCAAAAGTCGGCCAAGTCTTAAGTACAGTGCTTGTGAACGGGAAATGCTTAGACATTTCTAACTCTACTGAAACTCAGGGAGTTCATTTGGTTGGCCAAGGGGGTACATGGTGAAATCAATGCGCCACGTGGCCTCAACACTTGGTATGTATGCGTAGCATGCAACATTTCAACAATTCAAATGCATGTCTCTAAGAGATAAACCACAGTACTAATTCTCTACAGATGAGGCACCAGCTTCCTCTTCAGTGGTCTTTTCACCTTCTGCTTATGGCCATCACATTTCTTTTTTTATTTTTTATCCTTCGTTTATTTTCATTTTCCCAAAAATATGGTGGCGAAGTAAACCCATGCCTTGTCCGCACCACAGTTTTTAGTTTACCGCTGTTTTTCCACTTCTATCACAGATGGGCAAAGAAAAGAAAGACGCCCATCAACTTAGTCCCAAGGTATGTATTTAAGTTGTGTTTGCGCTGCCAAGACCCACGCAGCGGCCACGGCGACCCTTTCACGTCGTAGTGGAGGCTGTGGGGGATGAAGACGGACAGTATCTGTGGTAGACGAGGAAAAACGGCAGAGTCCCATGTGGTATTGTAACTCTGACTAGAGGAGAGTTAACATGTTCCTCTGCCTACCCCCAGTAACAACCTCTCCCCCCCCCCCTCCCCGTCTTTCTGGTTTTGTTTTCTCCTTCTGTCTGCCTCTCCCAGAGTGGCCATGGAGAAGCCAAAGGGTCCGAGTCGGAGGAGCTCCCGGGCGGACAAGGAGGCGGAGGATGAGCCCGTAGCGGACAGCGGGATGAGGAAGCGGTCCGCCAGGCCTGCTGCAACCAGTGCTGCTTCCAAAGGTAACGTGTGTGTGTGTGTGTGTGTGAGTGTGTGAGTGGGTGGATCTGGGAGTGTGTGGGTGCATGCATGTGTGTGTGTGTGTGTGTGTGTGTGTGTGTGTGTGTGTGTGTGTGTGTGCGTGTGCGTGTGTGCGCAATACAATGTCATTAGTTTCTACAAACTTGGACCTTAGCAGGAGAAAGATATTGTAGCTTTTGGTTTCATTTGGCATATCAGCAATGATAATTAATTAATTACAAGGAATACAATTATTCTGGGACTGGTTATATCCCTGTAGTAAATAATGACATTTGTATATATATA
>JAOPJH010000001.1:6946755-6965224 GCA_027122575.1 Merluccius polylepis | reverse complement strand
GTTACTAACATTCCATGTAGACATCAAGGAAGGACATGCCAAGAAGCAGAAATTAGCATAATATGTCCCCTTTAAAACGAAAACGTGAATTTGGGTTTCCAGTGGCTTTAAACTTCAATATCTTCATGAATGTCAAATCACCAACCACCCGCTACTGTTCTAGTGAGATGCAAAGAAACAGACTTGACTGAGATGTGTCTTCTGTCTGTCTTCTGGTAGGTGGCTAATCGCGTTGCAGAAGAGAGGGGCGCCCTTCTGGGACATGAGGTTGGCTACACCATCCGATTTGATGACTGCTCTGATCCCCAAGCTACCAGAATCAAGGTATTCCTCCTTTGAGTTATCAGTCATTATCCGTCCAATTAATTTGTTTTCTGTTCATCTTTGCAGATGCTAATTTCTGCCCATCTCTGGTAGTTTCTAACAGATGGCATGCTGGTGCGTGAGATGATGGCTGATCCTCTACTGAAAAAATACAGGTATTGTTATATGTTATTATAATATGTTATTACACAGCAGTATTGCACAGAAGAAGAAGCGAAGCAATTTTTATCTATACTGTCGACTGTTTTTAATTCCCAGCGTGTTGATGTTGGACGAGGCCCACGAGAGAACCCTCTACACAGACATTGCCATCGGTTTACTGAAGAAGGTAACGTTTACATATGGCCATTCAACTACTAACTCACAGATAGATTGTCATGTATAGTCAACAACAACACATACATCACGTCATCTTGGCTGTGGTCCCTCTCCTCCCTGGAATAGATTCAGAAGAAGCGGCGAGAACTGCGACTGATTGTGGCCTCTGCTACTCTGGATGCCAAGGTGATTATGTTTTCTCCTTAAAATCTCCACTGATACGCCTCGTGGAGAGATTCCAAGAGATGGCGAGATATCTTCAGGCAAGATATTTTTAGGCAATGTCTGCCTCGAAAAAAGTGGATGCAGCACAAAGTACTGTTCGTCTTTTATAAATGTCTTTCACATTCTGCCTCACTTGTATCGGCATGCTGCATTAGTTTAGTTGAATTTTGACAGAATGGCAAAAAAATTGCCGTGCATATGCTCAAATCTTTATTGGCTTCATCTTTCATCCTGTGAAGAAATTCCAAGAGTTCTTCAACCTGAACGAGACTGCAGATCCTAACAAGGACACGTGTGGTATACTAACGGTAGAAGGTCGCACCTTCCCCGTGGACATGTTCTACACCATAAGGTATTCGAGATGCCGCCAGCCCGAATAACAGCTTATTCAGTAACAGCCTTTGTAAGTAACTGCAGGCGGTATCGTTATCGACAATTTCGTTTTCTGTTCTTGTTTTTCTATTCAGTCCTGTCCCAGACTATGTGAAGGCCACGGTGGAAACTGTGATGAAGATCCACGAAACAGAAGATGATGGAGATGTTCTGGCTTTTCTCACTGGGCAGGTTAGTGTAGCAGTGCGTTATCCCCTCCGGATCTTCTATTTATTTATTTATTTATTTATTTTCATAGACCACTAAATATCCTTGTGTGCATCTCTATCTGGGTACATTTGTGCAGGAAGAGGTGGAGAAGGTTGTGTCCCTGCTCCAGGAACAAGCTCGCTCTCTGTCGCGGTACGGCATGAAGAAACACCTGAGGGTAATGCCCATGTACGCCGGTCTGCCGTATGCTGAGCAGATGAAGGTTTTCGAGAGGGCACCACCCACTGTTCGCAAGGTGAACTCTTAATAGATTTCCATTAATTTATCTATGTGAAGCTCTTTGGGCTGCAGGTTTGTATGAAAGGTGGTATATAAATAAAGTTGGACATTTCTTCCGTATAGATTGTGTATATAGACGTGTTGTAGTTGTTTGCGAAAAGATGCAGGTATATTCACACGGCAGTTTTTTTGTTTTTTCCTCACAAAATGTGAATATAGCAGTTAATATGATCTTCAAAACCTTCAAGTGCAAGTACATCTGAACCTCAACTCTGTGTACCCACAGGTGATCGTGGCCACCAACATAGCGGAGACCTCCATCACTATAAACGGCATAGTGTTTGTGATTGACTGTGCGTTCGTGAAGCTTAGAGCCTACAACCCGTCCACCGCCATCGAGTCGCTGGTGGTCAGTCCCATCTCCAAGGCCTCGGCCAGCCAGAGGGCCGGAAGAGCTGGCCGCAACCGCTCCGGGAAATGCTTCCGATTGTACACAGGTACGCAGTAAATAACCGGGCGTTACCACACAACCTCTCATTGTGCTGGATAGGTGTGACCTTGCTGTCGATTGGTGTTCAATTGTAATGTTTGTCAATTCTCTCTCCTCTCCTCCCCCTCCCTCCCCTCTATGTGCCTTTTGAACAGAGGAGGACTATGAGAAGCTGCCAGCCTCTACTGTGCCTGAGATGCAGCGCACTAATCTGGCCCCCGTCATACTGCAGCTCAAAGCCCTCGGCATCGACAATGTGCTGCGCTTCAGCTTCCTCTCTGTAAGAGTATCCGCTTTGCATCCCAAGCCAGGCTGGGATGTTCTTGGAATTCTTGGAAAAAAAATAAATAAATAATATTGACACATTATTATTATTATTATTATTATTATTATTATTATTATTATTATTATTATTATTATTATTATTATTATTATTATTATTACTTCCGTCATGGTGAAACTAAACACATTAACATCCTTTTGTTTACTCTACTTTCCCCCCCCCCTCACTGCAGCCCCCTCCAGCTCAGACCATGATCCAAGCGCTAGAACTTCTCTATGCTCTCGGAGGTAAGACACCAGAAGGGCAACGGGGACCATGGAGATAAGGATAAGGTTTTAAAGACAAAAAACAACAATTTAGTGTAAACTAAACTAAACTATGACCTATAGTTTTATAGACCAAGTAACTAAATACAATTTAGGAATCTATCAAGGAACCTCATCACTTGACACTTGGCTACTCGATGCAGTTGTAGACAATGACATCATTTTGGAAGTACCTACTGTCACCTTACATCTTACCTCTATTCAAGCATGAAGTTCCCATCCCACCCAGGGATTTAAATTTAAATTTTTCCTCTGTCCTCATCCTTTTATAGCAGTGTATGCGTTTTTGTGAAGAGCGTCTCGACACCGAACCCTCCCTCTACCTAAACATATTCAACCAACAACTTTGCATTAAATGGCCTTAAACCTGGTGTGTGCATCTGTGATTGTGTGCTCAGGTCTGGACCAGTATGGACGGCTGACTGACCCTATGGGGGTACGGATGGCAGAGTTCCCACTGAGCCCCATGTTTGCCAAGATGCTTTTAGAGTCTGGGAATTTCGGCTGCTCCAAAGAGATTGTCACCATCGCGGCAATGATGCAGATTCAAAACATTTTCGTGGTGCCGTCAAATCAGAAGAAAGTGGCCGTAAGTGAAACATTGCTTGCAAAACAACAATGTTATATATTGATCTCATTCATCGCATGTGTTTTGGTAACTTTCTCACACACATACACACACATCTCGTTCTGCAGGCACGTGAGCACCGGAAGTTTGCTGTGGCTGAGGGCGACCACCTCACCATGTTGAACGTGTACGAAGCATTTATCAAGGTGCGTACCCTCTTGGTCTGTTTTGCAACGAGCTCCTCTTTTGCTGATGACAAAATAATTTTGTTCACGATGTTCGCTCGACTCGCAAAAAAAAAATCCAGGCATGGCTTTTTAAAAGCCATCAAGTGTTCCTACCTCCTACTGTGCTTCCTTCTGCAGCACCAGAAGAGCTCCCAGTGGTGCCAGGAGCACTTCCTCAATTACAAAGGCCTGTTGCGTGCCATCACCGTGAGGGAGCAGCTCAGGCGGCTCATGAACAAGTTCAAGGTGCCGCGGACCTCCAGTGAAGGTAGGGCTAGGCCAAATATGGAAAAATGTGGGGTAATGTAAACATGGGTAATGTTGCACGGTATCGATAAATATCACAATATGCTTATGGATTCAAAATACTATAACTATTTGACTGAGGGTCATTACATTGAAGTATACAGATATGTGAAGTCTCCCTTTCTCACTGACATTTCAAACCTTGTATTTGATCATTTTAAAGGCACGTCTTCTTGTTGTAATTCATTTATACTATAAAACTGGGACTCACGATGAGTCGATATCTTCAGTTCATGATGATACAATACTATCGTTAATGATTAACGCTAACATTGACTATCCTAGTCTGGCTTACCGGATGTAGGTTTTTGGCATAACCCTGCCCAAGCATGCCATTGGGCGACTGTAGGAGTCACCCAATGGCATGCTCTGGGCGGGCTTATACCTTAAACTCCTCCCCCTTTTGCCATCTGTCACCGTTGCTGCATCCTGGGCTTACCGCCGCCCAAGACGATTGTGATTGGTTAAAGAAATACAAACAAGACAGAGTGTTTTTTTCCCCCTATGCCTAAGAATGATCGTGAGTAGAGCCAGACCTTTCTCCAGCGCTGTGCTAAAACCAAGTGTGGAGATAGGTCTGGCTATGTGAGACTAACCTTCCCCTAACACGGGTGTGTCTGTGCGTATGTGAGTGAATGCTGTGTTTAGCGTTTTGATTGGTGCACATGACGGTGTGGCTTTACTCATTGTGGTCTTTGTTGTTTTGTCGTCCAGGCGACCCCGATGTGATCCTCAGGTGCATCGTTGCTGGGTTCTTCGCCAATGCAGCCCGCATTCACCATTCAGGTTCCTACAGGTCAGTATTTGTTAGTTGTTACTATTATTATGTATTTTTCCAACTTTTATCATTTGAATCTATATTTACACTTATTCTAAATGCTCTCCACTCTCTGCAGGACATTAAGAGATGACCGTGAGCTTCATATCCACCCCAATTCTGTGTTGTTTGGTGAAAAACCTCCAAAATGGTAAGTAGGTCAATTTTCTAGCACCCCCTTAAAGGGTAGGTTCGCTATTTTGGGCCCAAGGGCCTATCCATTGTCTAGCATGATTATAGAGTGTAGACACCATTATTTCACGAATTGGCTCAGTATTTGAGTTTGTTGGCTTTTGTTGGCCTGTAGTGATAAAGCTGGGCTGTAATGGAAGTCAACGGGGCAAGTTGTCATTTGAAAAGATTTTTAAAAAAATTTAAAAACAAAGTTTTAGGGTGTAGTGATACAACCTTCTCGAGATGTTCTCCTGAAAAAAAGGTCGCGGGTTGAAAAATATTGAACATGTACATTGAAATATTGAACATGTACATTGAAATATTCAACACGTACACTTGGTGTTACATCGGTTTTATTGGTTTTAACCTGTTTACTATTTTAAATGTGAAATGGATGGATTTGAGTGCACTTCACTTTAGAACGTATCGAATGTTTCTTTCCCATGTTGCTCTCAGGGTTGTCTATAATGAAGTGGTGCAGACGGCAAAGTACTACATGCGTGACGTGACTGCCGTGGAGTCAGCCTGGTTGGTCGAGTTGGCCCCACACTTTTACAAGCAAGCAAAGGTAAGCAAAACACTGTTTAACATAAACATGGTATATTTCTCCGGTCATTTGCCGTTTGTTTCCAGGAACACAAAGTAGTGCGAGCTAAAAGTTTTCAAGTGGCCATGGTATAAGCGGGATTATCCCTTACATACCCTATGGGATATATGCAGTAAAAAGAGTGAAAACTAAATATGTCAACACATTTTGCAGATATATATTCTTGTCATATTGCCGGTATTTAATGTTGGACTTCTCACTGTCATGTATGGATTTTAACCACATACATGATTCTCTGTATCCTTTTAGCATGGGTCACTAGCCAGCAAGAGATCCCGTGTTCTCTGAGACCCACCCAGATCACCACTGAAGACCCCCCAGTTATCACCCCAGTTAAACCACCACTGTGCCCCCATCCATCTTCCTGTATATAAAAAATGTAATGTAACTTCTTGTTCATCTGCACAGTCATGCCCCTCCACAAGGAGGCCCTATTTGGCCATGCTAGATCGGACGCCGGTGATTTGCTTACGTTTTGTAAGCAGTTTATTTGTTGTTGCCCAGAAGCTAGCGTCGTGTCTGTGATTCGGTCGGTTATCGGATGCTGCAGGAGTTCAGGATGTGCCTTACTTGTGTCCTTTCAGATGTGGTCAGATAGTGGCGACCCATCATACCTGTACATAGTAAGAGACTGACCTATTACCTAGAGCTTGGCGTCATTGTTTCGCAAAGCTGTATATTTTCCTGTTGCAGTGCAGCACAAAAGTGAAAGACATTAGATCGTTTGGATTTTCCACTTTTGAGGAAGTCCTTTTTTTTAATTTAATTTCTTTTCCGCATAAGACTGGGTGCCTCTTTCTTTTGTTTTTGTTTGTTTTTGTTTTGCGATGCAGAGCAAATCTTCATTTTCTAATTTTTGGAGCTTCTCATCTTTAATTTGATTGTTTCTTAATAACACATTTGATGTTCCTTGCTGTGGCTGGAAATATTTTAGAATTTGTGTGATGACACCAGATTGAATGTCAAATGTGAGTGAGTTGTTTTCCTTCGGACCACTGTTTTCCAACGGTTGTCAGTGTACAACTGGCTAGCTCAATCAAAGTAGCCTTGATACCACACTGTGCCAATTTTTTATCAACCATATTTCACTTTCTATTTTCAAATGGAATGTGAAAGTAAAACTTGAGCGTTTGAATTACGAAACTGTGAATTCAGAAACCAAAATTAAGTGCCATTTGTTCCTGTGCTTGCATCCATTTACACATTCATCGAAAATCATCAAAAAGAAAGTAACATTTATGTTTTTGTCACCTCTTGCTGTATTGTTTCCTTTTTGTTTTTTCATTTTGCATTTCCATTCGTGTTGTCAGGTTTGATGACATCATTTTTTATTAAAACCTTTCTTTCTATCCGTCCATGCATCCATCTTTTTTTAAAACCGGTTCTCCAGTTTTGGTTGCGGTGGCAATAGAGCTGGTACAGCAGTCCTGGTGCCCGTTTCCCCAGGCAACGTCCTGTAGCTCCTCCCAGGACGTCCCTAGGTGCTCCCAAGCAGGCTGGGAGATATAGTCCCCCAGTTGGCGGTGGGTGGTACCCCTCCAACGGGAGGCGCCATGGAGGCATCCATATGCCCCAACCACCATGTTTTGTTATTTTAAGTAGGCCTACCTCATGGTTTTTTTCTCCACGTGTTATCCTTATTTGTGTTTTTTATATATTTGTTTCATTTGAGATATTGGGCCTGAGAATTGAAAGCAATCAGTGAGCAAGAAAACAATAGTTTTGTAATTTTGTTTCACTTGAACTTGCTTTCATAAAAGTGAAGTTGTCGAGTCAACTGTCCATAACGTTATGAACTCATGCCTGCATGGTTTTCTTAGATGACGTATTCTTGAAATAACTAGATCAAGTGAGACCGGTAGCCATTTATGGACAACACAATACTAATCATTTCTTTTTAAATTGATCTGATTAGATGAGTAGAAACCTGAATAATTACTGCATGTGCTACATAGAAATATATTGGAAATCAGACAGTGTATAGATTAATCACAAATATAGCGGTCGCATAAGATGATTCATTTACATTTGTGCTGGTACTCTGAATCTGTATGCAGCCAAAATATAACGTTTAAAACCATGTAGTTGTCTAACTCTTACAACGCGCTCTGTTCCCCATCATCTCTTGAATACATCACCAAATAAAGTCTTATGTCCATGCTCTGAGGTGTCCATGTTTGTGGCCTGCCTGTGATGTGTATGCAGTACTGGACTCATCCAGAGGGTGGCAATGTTGGACTTCGCAAGGAAGGGAAGAAACGTTTTAACCGACGTCGACGATGATGGGAAAGTTTCCATATTTTTTTAAACACAAAAGTTTAAAAAATGATGTCTTATCGACTCCATTCAGGCCCTTAGACCTACTCCTAGCGACAGATTTCGCCGTTTACATATATTTAGACCTGAACATAACGATATTGTAGGCTAGTCATATTTGTAAAGGATCACCACGCGGACTGATGACCGCCGGGTCACGTGGGGTCAGTTGCTCTAATTGAGTAAAAAGAAAAACACCATTCATCTGACATTTTTATTAATTGGATTTAATTCATCAACGTTTGCGAGGACAATGTGTTTCTATAGGAGTCAAGCGACATACCGAGAAAAAAAGGCATACAGAAAATACCTTCAGATATGTTTCCAATTGTCCTTACGTTCAAAAACAAGAACACTTTGCATAAAAGACCACGTGAGTCGATATGTGAACCGGAAGTAAGTTTATACTCCTTTAATTACACGTGGACACGTGTTTTAATTAATGTAGTGGGGCTAGCAGCAGGAGGAGGATATCTAACATGTTTAATATCAGCTGTCAGGTATTTACAAACCTCAAACCAACAAAACAACAAACAACAAACTGTGTTAACTTTGGGCACAGCTATTGTGTCTCGACTAGGGGCCGACACAAAATAAAACTATTTTAATAAACAAATAAAATAAAGTATTTCGCATTATGTTCTAGTGGAAACACTTGCCTGGTGATTCAGGTGGTGCACAATGTGAATTAAAACATTAACACATGGAGGCCTGTTAGTATTTGTTACCACAAACACATGAAACGAGGAGTAAAACAATAAATAGGCTAAGCTAAAACATGCTACTACTAGATTAAATGTAATGTCCAGTGGAGGTCCTAAATGTGATGGTCTTTGTTACTCTCCATACACCATTACCAATAGTATTTGTTCCAATAATGCATTATAATGATCTTAGTAAATTAAAATTTAACTAAAATTGTAGCCTACATTTCTAATTTAGAACACATTGCAACCCTTGTTGATGTATTTTTAATTATTTAAAAATGTACGTTGCAAATAAATAATCACAAGAAATATAATGCATGATGAAATGATCCTATAATTACAATGCATGACCTTATAAACCATGCAGATGCACTGCACGCCTATGGCCACCAATGTTTTCTGCGCGCTCCATTGATATTGTATTATTGCTGCTATTACAGGGTCCAGTGGAAGGATTGCATGTTTGAAGCCCAGCTGTCATCGGTCCAGACTAGTCAGCTGAACTGGAGAGGGGATTTGACCTGAGTGAGTCCCAGTATACTGATATTGTCTGTATGGGACTACAAGACAATGCAGATGAAATGTCTGCATGTGTTAATGTGTTCCACTCAGTTGGCCATTATGGCTGTGCAACGATAGCCATGATACAAGGCATGACAGCCGGATGTATCAGTGATTAATAGTGGGCATGTGATTTGGACGAGGCAGCAGTTTGAACAGGTTGTGTGTATGAGGTTGACTGTTTCCACTTGTGTTTCGGCGCTTTCAAAAAAATCATTGACATGTTCTATCTAATTTAAGGAATGTTTAACTGTTTTGGGGGGTTTAATGGGAAGGCAAGTCATGTGTGAATTGTAATTACCCCCTGTTCAAAGTTTATACGTGTTTTGAGAGAAAACAAACGGGTTAATTTTTCTCTCCTTGGTGACTATTCAAGCGGTAAGTGTTAAGGCTGACAGTTTTAAATGGTCTTGGGTGGTACTGGTATAGTAGCATCAGCCTACTTAAGCAACATGACCTGGAGCAAGTTAACATTTTCTTGTTGGGACATTTTGTTCCAAAAACACATTCAATATCTGGCCACCTTCTTTGACAACATATTAACCAAATGTATTAGCACAAGACTATTGGAAGAGTTGTTCAAAAATAAATAGCTTCACACACAAATAGCACGGAAATATTGTCAAAATGAAATCTCACTATATTGTGAATCAATACCTGAAATTGACAATATAAAATTAAAGCCTGATCATTAGTATGTGAATGTGAATATTCATAGAGCCGTTCATAGTTCATTTTAGTCAGCTCAACAGTTTAATGAGATGACAAAATTAGATTACTAAAGAGCAACCTTTAAGTCCATGCAGGAATATAAGGTAATAAACGTTTTTGCTATATCATTTTTTTTTAAATCCATAACACCATGGACTATCTCTAGCCTCATAAATCCAAATCAATATAATATATGTGAATTGCAGCTCTAAACAACAAAATGCCTCATAACATTCATGACACAGCAAATGGCTGTGAATGAATATCATTCCACGACAACAGGACACAGCTTGGCTGAAAATATGAACAAAAATCAAACCCCCCCCCAAAAAAATTCAAGCATGGGAGTGATTTTTACATTTGCTAGGTAGGATGCAATCAGTAGCATGGAATTGCAGGGGCCTCCCCGGGTGACAAATTGAAAGTGTCTCGGTCTAGTTTATAGCCCTGATCAGGTCAAACGAAAAATATTGGAGGTCTGGGTGAGGAGACAGGCCCGCCTGGTGCAGATAAATGGACTGATCATTTCTTATTGAGAAACAATTCCTAAAAGGTAGTTTACTGTGTGACTGGGAAAGCGCCGAGCGGAGAGCAGAACTCGCACCCACTGCTCCCTCCCTGACCCTTCCTCCACCGCCGGAATTAAATGGATAGAGAGAACGCGCGTTTCTGATGGCACTCCTCTGCCGTAGAGACACTCCATTTGTTATGAAGTAGGGGTCCTGATGAAGTGTAGGGAGCGCCTCTTCCCTCCCCGCCTCCCCCCCACACCCCCAACCCCTCCACTTTCTTCCCTTCCCTTCTTTTTCAGGCACTACAAGGCCAGCCTTCAGTCTGCTTCACATGAAATGGATGGAAGGAGCCGATTGAATTTTACACTCGCCTGCTCATGATTTATGTGTTTGGTGTGGAGCGCGCTCGGCGGTGAAGCTCCGCCAACGCTAGCTGGTGCTCTAGCTCCTCTCTGGTCGCGGCGGTTGATACCGACCTGGTGCAGATGCGCTTGGTAAAGGCGCCGGCATGTCTTTTTATTTATTTATTTATTTTGGGTGGCTGTTTAAAATGCTGGTTCCCTCTCACAGAGAGCCCCTGCACTTTAACTCCTCTCCGTTTGTGTTAATGGGAAAACTCTGCTCTCGCCCACTCTCGTATCATTACTTCATGGTCAGTTCCTCAGTGGGCTTACCGCTCTGTGTAACTTGGCTGTAAATGTCAGTTTACCACATAACCCACTGTTACAGTGCAGGAGCAGAGGCCTAATAAAATATGTCACGTCATGTTAGTGGATTTTCTTACAAGATGCTGTTTATATGCCTGTTTACTCGTTTCCCACTTTGTAGAGACCTGGACCTTAGTTTTTATCTAACAGTAAATCATATGTTTTCAATGTGTCTTGATCCGGTGAAAAGTCATTGGTGTCTCTTTTGTTTGGCTTTTGCTTCTCATTCATTTGAGCAACATTTATAGTCACAACCTTAATGAAATTAAACAAATGAAACACAGCAATAAGTTAATTGAATTTGACCTAATCCAGGCCACTTAAACAGTCTGTTTAATACATGGTGTTGTGGGGCCTCATTTTACAGTTTAAACTGTATAATGGGGGAGGGATTTGCTTTAGTTGATATGGATGAGCGGTTGACTATCAGCAATTATATAAACTTTTTTGCATAAATACTGAACAAAAAGGAGAGAGTTAGACCAAGTGCACCTGTCCCTATAGCTTGTGTCATTCAAACCTGTTCTATATTTAGGTCATATCTAGGTAATATGTTTTGCATAATTTAAAAAAGAATCAAGAATGTATATTTTTTTCAAGAATGTTATACTCATTACTTTTTAATGTAAATATTTCTAATAATAAGATATTATATTTGCACACTGCATACATACACCGTGTCTTCCACAAACTCGTTTGTGTTTCACACTGCCCTGCTGGAACTCCCAGTGCATGCTGCTCTCCTGTCCAACCCCTGCTTTGATCATCAGGGCTACAAGTGATGATGGATGGAGCTGTCTCCTCCCAGGTTGTCATAGCATCTGTTGCATTGTGTGCACTATATTGTGCTCTGTGGATACTTGGCTACCCTCACATCCATGCTTGCATGCACAGATATATAGTATGGGTGCCTGTGTGCATGTACGCACATGGCAGGTAACCTCAACAGTACGGAGCATTACTGTTGATGCCTTTGATGAAGAATAACTTCTTTTAGGACACTTCTTGATAGCAAAGTATTTTATTTATTAAGGCATGATCATGGGAAGACACATGGGAGCATTTACCAAGCATCTTCAATGAGACAATGGGTGTACATGATTCTTATAGGGAAACCTTCACATTGTGGGCAGTAACAACAAAGGAAACAAAAGGTGAGGGGAGAGTTGTGGAGAGATAAGTGGCGGGAAAGGACAAGTCCATTTACAATACACTATGGGGGAGGTAGACATGTAAACGTTAGACAACTAAAGGAATCTACACAATAAAGAAGTGAGTAGATCAGCATGGCCTCAATGCCAGTTTCGTGGCTCCAGTGACGATGTGAACACTACTAACTTAACACCATTCAATTGGGGAGAGAAAGAGCGATACCTCTAGGTACAAAGATACTTTATACAAAAGTTTATTTCATTAACTATATACTATAGAAGCCTATATATTGTATGTGTTGTATAGTTTGTATATTCCACGACAACCCTATGAGCAATTGTTGTTCAGTTTACAGCGAGAACTTTCTATGACATACTTCAGATTTTTTAAATGATTGCCATGTAAGTTATTGATGAACTGGTGAAGTGCCGTTTGGATAATATTTCACTAATTCTCATTAAGAGCAATGATGAAGCACCCAGTGTCACTGTGGCCTGGCATGACTGACCTGGGTTCACCATCAACAGAATGAGTGACTGTGGTTGAGGTGATTGTAAAATGGCCGATATAGCGCCATCCCCTACCGATGTAAGGGGAGGTGAGGCATTGAGTGAGGAAAAGAGAGGGAGACAAGCGGAGATAAAAACAATGGGAGAGTGACGAAGGAAGGAATGGTAGAATAAGGGAGAAATCAATAGGAAATCAGTGTTTGGGAAGGGCGTGCCGTTTATCAGGTGACACGGTTAAACAGTGTTAAGGCACTAAAAGTGAGAAAAATATGGGCTATCCCGACGTTGGTATTGATCACAGTGGAATTGGGCGGCAGAAGGCCGAAGCCACTAATAAAATAAGACGTATCTGAGTGGGAATCAGCCAGGGATCGATGGGCACCGTGATCAAGGCCAAAAACATCTTCACCGGGATTTAAGCCCCTTGCACTGACCTGTGGCCCTGTTACACACCTCCTGACCAAGGGTGGTGATGGAGGGGAGCAGGGTCGGAGAAAAGTAGTAGAGAACGATATTCTAGCATATTGGCAGAACTTCCAAGGATTGGGCTTAAACCTAACCTGGCTTATTACAGATAGTCATTGAGAGACCGAGTGAATTACTTTTACAAAATTGGTTGCTCTTTTACGCGACTACTTTTTTAAGAATAGCCTCGTAAAAAAAAAAAAAGTATCTGAAAGCAACACTTGCTCGTTCTGTTAAAATTTAACATGTTTTTTTAATTATACTTCATTATTGCCTAAAGAGATTTCCCAAGGTCTTGCAATACTAATGGCACCAAAACAAAGTCCTGGATTAACATATTTCATTCTTGGAATTGTAGAATGAATTGTTTGCCAGCGACTTAAGCAATAGTGATCCATTGGACTGCCCAAAGGACAGCCAGTCCTGTAATTTGACAGTTTTGTCTGTTATTTTTAGTTTTTCATAAACTGATGTGATAGTGGTCCAGTACTGTGGAAGAGAACATTAATGTTCCTTGTCCTGTAACTGCTTTGACGTTCACCATTGCTCATCTGTCGTCAATCTTTCAACGTGACACTGGCTAAAAAGATTTGTAATGACCGCTGCATGGCCAAACATTGTATTTCTTGGAAACTATTGGCCCAGGTTGGACTCTGAATCTTTCAGCGAGTTGATGGTCTCAGTCATGTTTCCTGCGTTAGGCAAAATACCCAACAACTGGTGTCATCCAGAGCCCAGAGACAGCTTTACAGGATAGTGGAGGGCGTGTTATGGTACATGCGTGCTGGAAAATAAGGCCAGGTGGCAAGCGTCTTCGGTTGAGAATATTGTTGAATGATTTTTCCATCATGCTGTTGTTTGCATAAATCATGCTATGTCCTTTACTGCCTTTAATGGACGGGTTCAGGGATGGTTCCCTGCCTTCAGCCAGCAGACTGAAATAACCTGGGCCATGGAAACCTGTGAGGAACACCAAGGGGACACTTATAATTCTGTGGCCAGAATAACTGTCAGCAAGGGACAATGTTTCTTAACTATTTTCGTTGCCTCTTACTGCAGCGTGTTTAACGAGTGCTACACGTATAGGGCGACTAGGGAGAGAGCAGGAGTGTGACAAATAGCAGCAGATCATGCAGAAAATGTGCGATGCTAAACATCACTTACTGCACATGGGAAAAAATGGTGTGTTTGTGCAGTGTTTGCTGTCCAAGGGGTTCGGGTGGAAAAGTAAAGGAAATAAAAAAAAGAGGGTTGCGCTCACAGCTGGGGAGTTGAAATTGAATACATGGCTTCCATCTAAGGAAAAAAAAATGAAACTCCAAAAATTATGTTGAGCAGGGCAGAAAATCTTGCTGGGGTTTCGGGTTTCTTTTGATGTGTCCTGATGACGATTATGAAATCCAATAAAAAACTAATGAGGAAATTAGGATGGAGATCAATAAAGTTTGCTCCGGTGGAGCATGCTGTGTATGTATGTGTGTGTGGCGGTCAGTTCTTGGTCGACCCCGCTCCACCGAGGGAGCGAGGGGCAGCTCTGACCTGGCCAAAACAATTGTTACTGATACTCCTCTGGAGATTCAGCCCGCTCCACCTTGATATAGCACTAATTTATATTTTGTTGACGGCTAGTTTCTCTGGCAGTGTGTAATGCGATTTGATGGTTTTTCGTTTTTGCTAATTCCGCCCATCTAATGTTACGCCTAATGCACCCTGAAACCTCTTTATTGCTGCTGCTTCGCTTTACTTACTTAATTTATTTATTTGGAGTCGGGTTTGACAACCGCAAAAACAAGTGACGTAGTGGTCCTGCCTTGACTGGTGTGTGATGGAGAGTTACAGTATGGAGTCTCCAGCTCTGTTGCATTCTTAACCTCTGTGTTTCTCTTGAACCCATTGATACATTGATTCCTGTTTAATACTTGCGCCGACCAATAATATTGGCTCCTGAGCCCCGTTTGAAAGGACACAGTTAGTTTATAATGAGCATAAAAGCTAGATAGCAGCAGAGGGTGCAGTTTTTTTGCCAGAAATCTTATGCACAAATAATATGCAAGTCTTAAAATTATAATATTAATGCCTTTTCATAATGTTTAAAATGGACTACTTTAAACCGCACTCATTGAACTTTCAAGTATTTGTAGTGTTTGTTGACAAATATTGTTAGTCGGTAATGCTGATGCTATAATTTAAGAGTTGGTTTAACTGCAACCTCTTAAATTGCAATGCGATTAATTGGGAGAGCCAATTCGAGAGCCAATGTCCCCCATCAAATTGGTTTCACTCTTGTTTGTGTCTATTATACTGACCTTCAGCACACGTTCCTTGTAAGTAGTGGTACTGCTAGGGAAGATCATTTGGAATAAACCTCAATGCCGTTGCGTTTTACAAACTAACCATCAGTGTAAAAGGGTGTAAACTGCACAACATGGTGTTTATGTTCCTGCATTACATTTTTGTTACCAGCGGTATAATCCACATGGAAGGCATTATACTTATGGTTTTTAATATGTTAATCCAATATGGTCCACAGAAAGAAATGGGGTCCATTTTGGCAAACTCAACCATTTCAAAATGGTGTGCGGTTCAAAATGATAATTTCAGAGAATGGAATAATTAAATAATACGTATGATAAATTGCGTTGCACATTTTTCTGACATGGTGTTTTACCAGTGAGAGACACAGAGTCCATCATGCCTTCACTTGACCCCAAAGTCAGGTGTACCGCCGGCACCCACACAAACATGACACGATTGGGCTCCATTTTGGAGCAGCAGTGTCGGTGTCTGTGAAGATGAGGTTGCATAGGTAAGTGTGGGGGTGCATGGTAGGAAGACGGCGTCAAGCTACCAGACCTGTAAGGTAATGAATGAGTTGCCAGGCCGGCCCAAGACCACAGTGCAGTGCGCTGAACTACAGTACCTGCCCCTCCCAGGTTTAGTCTCCTACACCCCAATCTCTTTCGGCCCTGCTCGCCGCCCACTGGTCGGTATGGAAACGGGGCCTTATTTAGTGGCCGGACCCGTCCGTGTCCACGGCTGGCGATTTGTCCTTGTCTAATTACGACTGCTGGCTGCTGTTGCCCGCGTGCACATGACTAATGGAAGGGCTGAGGTTGAGGAGGGGCGAGGTGGGGTGTGGGAGCCGCAGCAGAGAAGGAGGAGGCAGCGGACGAGCAGGCTGGCCGCCGCTGATTTGTGGACCAGGCACTCTGTCATTACCCTAGACCCATTTGTCTTCAGGAGAACTGTGGAAGAAGAGGGTGGAGATGGAGGGGGTTGTGCTGGTGGTTTGGTGGGGGGGCTCCAGGGCTCCAGAAAATGGTTTACAATGACTCCCATTTTCCACCACTTTCATCCATGGCCAATGCTTTGCCAGTGATGAGATGGAATGGGCGGCTGATGTGATGTAGGATATGACACAAACCCTGACAGTTTGCCGCTGCTATTTCTTTTAGGGGCCGGCCCCGATGGCCACCCGGCCTCTCCCCCGAGAGAAATCCTTATCTGTTTTCTCTCTGTCCTGAAAAAGGGGCTCTCGTATAGATGCAATGATCCTCTGTCTGAACTCCAACTTGGAGACATTTTTATCTCCCCAAGATCAGACGGAGAACATACATCACCCGCCGCCCGGGCCGTGGCTGCTTTATTTCAGACGGGACACAAGCGTAACTTATCAGAATACATGCATGGCTTTATGAAATCAAATGAGAAATATTTCATTTCTGTATTTGTGTCCAATTAATAATCTAGCAATAAGATGACGACGGTTGAACGAATAGCGAATTGAATTTAGGATGCATTTGGTAGTGGCTCATATTTCCTCCAAGCCTTTCCTTCTACTTCTCCCTCGATGGTCAGCCACCTGCGCCCCCCCCCGTACTTCCGCCTTGGGCCCTCATTACAACCCTCAGTCCTAACCGGCTGCAGCAGCAGGGCAAGAACTGCTAACTTAGTATTGATTTTACACAGTTTTTTATCGGCCCCCCCCCCCCCCCACACACCCTTTGCTCTTTCTCCAGGTCTTTTTAAGTAAATAAACACCAGATTTGTCATGTTTGTCCAGGGAGAGGTGAGGTCGATGGGGGGGCTGGGGGGGGGGGGGGACATGGAGGAAAGGCCAGACTCGGGCCTAACACTGGGTCAGTCATGATTCATTCTGCCATCTCACGGATGGAGGGTTTCAGGAGGGGGGTGTTGAGGGGTGCCCGTGGAGTCTCTCTCTCTGACCCCCCCCCCCCAGCCTCACTCCTGTCCCTCCCCTAACGCTGCTGGGCCGCCCCGGTGCTAAATCACTGGCTGTCAGTGTGATGGCAGAACAATGGCTACAGGGGCGCTTCTGCCTCGGCTCTGGCTCCAGCCGACTGGACACTGTTTCCTCCATTGTTATTGGGAGCCGGCACCTTCTCTGGCCCTCTGTGGCCCCTGGGCCCCAAAGGACCCTGAGGAGGCTCAGGGTTCGCCATAGGTTATCGGGCTGGTCCACTGTTGGACTGGGGGCGGGGCAGGAGAGGTGAAACACCGTCTGCGTCTTGTCTCTTTGCCTATTCTTTATCGCAATGATTAAGATTTAGTTTATGTGATAGAAAAATTGATATCAGGCAAAAATAGATTTTATAGCCCATATGTGGTACTGTAACATCATTAATCTTGCATTATCATCATTAATATCATTTGTCATTTTATCGTACATTTGGGAGTATAGCATGAGGGTCAAATGAATTGCTAACAGCACAGAATTATAGTCTCTTCACTGCATTACATAATACAGTTATGTGGTTTATACTAAACTGACCGGTTATCCATCTCAGTCACTCATTCATCACACTGTCTCGCGCGTGTCCTCTCCTCTCGTCTTGTTTGCTCTCACTTATTTTCTGATCTCCGCCCGCCTCTTTTACTGTTTAAAATGGAGAAACCCTGGGGTCAATCTATCAAAAACGGAAGATGAATCAACACAGCCGCATCCCAACACTCGCCCAGTAGTTATGATGATGTTCCTGGTCCTGTGGCTGCCGTTCACGGCTGCTACACCACATTGAACAGGGGATCGAACACGGCCCGTCGGGGAGCCTGATTAAAAGCATTAATAAATATTACTGGAGTTGCTGTTGCCCCCCCCCCCCCCCCCCCCAATGCCTGATGTGTGTGAGACATACTGGTGGAATACAGAGCTCAGGAAACAAACTTTTTATTTATGGGCACATTTAGCAATGCATCAACACACATGAAGACGCACAACAAACACACACACACACGTGACGCACGCACACACGCACACACACAAACACACACACACACACACACACACACACACACACACACACACACACACACACACACAC
>JAOPJH010000001.1:6148237-6159605 GCA_027122575.1 Merluccius polylepis | reverse complement strand
ATTTCAGAGTAGATCAACCCAGCGTTTAGGATTAGACTCAGAGGTTGTTGAACCTGCTTTGTGAAACGGACCCCTGGAATTGGATGGGGCTCACGTTGAGATGTGTCTTTTAGCTGTGGGAGGAGCGTCTGATCCGCATCCAGGAGACCATTGATGAGTGGCTGAAGGTCCAGGCCCAGTGGCTGTACCTGGAGCCCATCTTCTCCTCAGAGGACATCATGCAGCAGATGCCCGAGGAAGGGCAGCTCTTCCAGACGGTGGACAAGAACTGGAGGGAGGTCATGAAGCACTGTGTCAAGGACTCCAGGGTAATTGGTTAGGGACATCTGGTCACAAAAGTGCTGGTCTTGGTAAAAGAAAAATATTTTTCTGGAACCAAGTGCATTGTGTAGAATTGAGTGGCATCTAGTGGAACGGACTTGGCAGAAATGTAAATATAGTGTAGTTTTCTGAGCTTTATATATATCTACATAAGGAGCGGGTCCTCTTCCACGGAGCCCACCATGTTGCACCGCCACGTTTCTACAATAGCCCAGAACTAACAAACAGCTCTAGAGAGGGCGCGTTTTACATTTTTTATCATAATCGCTATCCTATGGCTTATATTTTTACAGACTAAATAGCTAGATAAAATGTATAGATCTATCAAGGAACCTCATCACTTGACACTGTTGTAGACAATGACACATTGTGTCATCTGTAGCTACCACCGTAGCTTCTGCTATGTTGTTGGAAAGGGAGGGGTGAGGGCATAGGGTGAGGGGGGTATTCAGATGGTTGCAATCTGCAACCTCACCGCTAGCTAGATGCCACTAAGTCCTACACACTGCACCTTTAAGTGGATGTGTTAATGTTAATTTCTTTGTTGTAGATTCTCCCAGCTACCTCTCTGCCGGGTTTGCTTGAGCGTCTCCATGATTCCAACGGCCTCTTGGACACCATCATGAAGGGACTCAACGCATACTTGGAGAAGAAACGTCTTTTCTTTCCGCGGTTGTTATTTCATCTTTTATCTTGTTTGTTGTTCTTGCACAAATTGACTTTGAACAACATCTTACCACTTCTGTTTTCAATTCTTCCTAGTTTCTTCTTCTTGTCCAACGATGAGATGCTGGAGATTCTCTCTGAGACCAAGGATCCACTGCGTGTGCAACCCCATTTGAAGAAGTGCTTCGAGGGCATCTCTAAACTGGACTTTCTTCCCAACTTGGATATCCAGGCAAGTCAGGTTCACACACACACACATCTGTTTTTTCTTCACATTATTGGTTTGGCGTAGGGCTGGGCGATATGGAAAAATGTATTATCACAATAATTAAGGGGAATTTTACACGATAAACAATAAATATCACAATATGCTTATGAATTCAAAATACTGTAAACAGTCCAACTGAGGGTCACTACATTGAAGTACATTAAAGTATGGTAGCGGACTAAAACTAGTTTTCCTTTCTCACTGTCATTTCAAACCTCATATTTGATCATTTTAAGGGCATATCTTCTCATGGTAATTCAATTATACTCAAACACTAAAACTGGGCATCACGAGAAGTCGATATCTTCATTTCATGACGATACAATACCATTGAGAGATGATAAACGATAATATTGAATTATAGCCTAGCCCTAGCTCGGCGGCATGGTTATGAAGTTATCTGCATGTCCTCCTCAGGCCATGTACAGCAGTGAAGGTGAGCGTGTTGAGCTCATCCAGCTCATCTCCACCTCGGAGGCCAGGGGGGCTGTGGAGAAGTGGTTGGTGCAGGTGGAGGATATGATGCTGCGCAGTGTCAGAGACGTAGTGGCCCGCTCCAGGGTGGTAAGATCAGCATTCACAATGCATATATAATATAGGGAAGCATCGATACTTAATACCATATTGATAACATTGATAATATTGATAATATGAATAATAATATGATACTAATATTATTTATACTATATACTATATACTACTATAAAAGTATTAAAATAAATGTATAAAGGCAATTACAGTATTATGTAAACAATATTTCAACAATACCTTTTTTATATTTACTTATTTTATGTAACTTTATTAAGGTCATATGAGAGTGTTCAAAATGTGTGTGTGTGTGTGCGTGTGCTTGTGTTTGGTGTGTGTGTGTGTGTGTGTGTGTGTGTGTGTGTGTGTGTGTGACAGGCCTATGCTGAAACCCCACGCAAACAGTGGGTGAAGGAGTGGTCAGGACAGGTGGTGCTCTGCACCTCCCAGATCTACTGGACCTTGGAGGTGCATGAGGCCATCAGAGAAGGAGCCGATGTAGGTTTTAATAATAATAATCACAGCAATAATAATAATAGCACATTTAAAGGCACAATGAGTAGGATTTTCCTAATAAAACCAATGTATAGATGTTAGGTGGGACTCTATAAAAACGTAGCGACCACGTCCCAGACCGTAAGCATGCATCCAAGAGGAAGCTATGACAATGGCGGACACGGCACTGGAAAAATGAAAATATAGTGAGGGGAAACACCAAGCTGACAAAGCTTGTTCCAAAACAAGTCAATCTGGGGTTGTTCAGCTGGGAAGGAGGGGCCAACTTTTAATGATGTGTTTACAAACCACAACCGACAATTCCTACTCACTTTGCCTTTAACAAACTGGAAATGTTCATGTTCATCTTTCTTTCGAAAAAAGATAGACCAGAATGTACGTATGTCTGTGTGTGTGTGTGTGTGTGCGCGCGTGCTTGTGTGTACGTGTGTGTGTGTGTCTGCGTGCGTGTGTGTATGTTTATCTCTGCAGGGTTTAAAGAACTATTATAAGCAACTGCAGAACCAGTTGAAGGACATTGTGGAGCTTGTTAGAGGCAAACTGCCCAAGCAGACACGGACCACACTGGGAGCGCTGGTCACAATCGATGTCCACGCCAGAGATGTGGTCATGGAGTTGATCGAGAAAGGTAGATATCACAGTGCAAATGTCAAAAAAAGGTTACAAAAAAAAACTGAATCAGTGAAAGTGAAAAATATATATATTTTCGCTGATCCTGAATCAGAATCAGAAATCAGAAATACTTTATTATTCGGGAAATTGGGTCACGTTACAGTTGAACCCATTCTAGAATAGAAATATATATAAGCATATATATTTGCATATACATTGAAATTAAATCGTCCACTTAGTAGTCATTTCAGATGTATGTATGTGTTCAGGTGTGTCACATGACACAGATTTCCAGTGGCTGGCTCAGCTGCGCTACTACTGGACTAATGAGAACGTGCGCGTTCGCATCATCAACTGCGATGTCAAGTATGCGTACGAGTACCTGGGGAACTCACCCAGACTCGTCATTACCCCGTTGACCGATCGATGCTATCGTACCCTGGTAAGGCATCATCCATTAAACCCTAATGTCATTTTACTTCACTGTGTCTATTGTAAGCGATGATGTACTGTACTGTCATTATTGCAAAATAAACCCTGTACTGTGCAGGACACCAACGCAAAGGGAAGGTCTTTATTTTGCAATTATTGACTGGCTCGCTGTACATTATCATGCTTATTACATGGCTACTTACTAAAGAAATCAATAATTAAAGACAAAATATAACAAAAAAAAAGACTTTTTAAATGTAAAAACGGTTGGAATTACTGTCCATAGCAACGGTCTGCTGTCTGTTATTTCTGCTACTCAGAAATAACTGCTACTCAGAAATAACAGACTGTAGAATGCCGTAATTGACCAATCAGAATCGAGTATTCAACAAAGCCGTATAATAATGTGTATTAAATATGTAGCTATTAGATTCACCGTTTCTTCTGCGTCCTCAGATCGGGGCTTTTTACTTGAGCTTGGGTGGAGCTCCTGAGGGTCCAGCCGGGACCGGGAAAACCGAGACCACCAAGGATCTGGCCAAGGCATTGGCTGTGCAATGTGTGGTTTTCAACTGTTCCGATGGACTGGATTACCTTGCCATGGGGAAGGTAAAGCCTTTTGTACTTCATTTCATACCCTTTTGACAATGTTACTGAGCTACCTTAGATCCATGTTTTAACAAAGTGTTATCATGTTCAACAAAACGCATTTTGTATACCAATGTCTCTCCATGAATGTTGAAATATCTAATGCCCTTTAAAAGTTTTTCAAAGGTCTGGCATCCTCCGGTGCGTGGGCTTGCTTCGACGAGTTCAACCGCATCGAGCTGGAGGTGCTGTCTGTGGTGGCCCAGCAGGTGCTCTGCATCCAGAGAGCTGTCGAGCTAAAATTGGAGTACTTTGACTTTGAAGGGACCACTCTCAAATTAAACCCCAACTGCTTTGTGTCCATCACAATGAATCCCGGCTATGCTGGGCGCTCAGAACTTCCAGATAACCTTAAGGTTTGTCTTTTAGACTTGTACCCAATAAAGTTTTTTGGGTTTTTTTGGGAAGTGCAGATGTAACAACTTTTTTCCAAATGTTTATTTCTTGCACAGGTGTTGTTCCGAACAGTGGCCATGATGGTCCCTAACTACGCCCTGATAGCAGAGATTTCTCTGTACTCCTACGGCTTCCTGAATGCCAAGCCTCTTTCGGTGAAGATCGTGATGACCTACAGGCTCTGTTCAGAGCAGCTCTCCTCCCAGTTCCACTACGATTACGGCATGAGGGCCGTCAAAGCCGTGCTGGTGGCCGCGGGAAACCTTAAGCTCAAGTTCCCCGATGAGAATGAGGATATACTGGTAAGTATGCTGAAATCCATGCATTCATCCATCCATCCATCCATCCATCATCTGTCCATCCATCTATTTATTCCATCCATCTCTCCATCCATCATCCAGCTATTTATGTATTCATCCATCTAGTCATCCATCTAGTCATCCATCTAGTCATCTATCTCTCTATCTCTCTATCTCTCTATCTCTCTATTTCTCCATCTATCTATCTCTCTATCTGTCTATCTATCTATCTATCTATCTATCTATCTATCTATCTATCTATCTATCTATCTATCTATCTATCTATCTATCTGTCTATCTGTCTGTCTGTCTGTCTGTCTGTCTGTCTGTCTCCGTCTCCCTCTCCCCCTCTCTGTCTCCGTCTCCCTCTCCCCCTCTCTCTCTCTCTCTCTCTCTCTCTCTCTCCCTCTCTCTCTCTCTGTCCAATCTACCTTGAAATGTGGATAAATGTATTTCAGAATCTCATTCATAGCTTGTGTATTGCTTTTCAAAATGACCAGCTCCTGAGGTCCATCAAGGACGTGAACGAGCCCAAGTTCCTCTCACACGACATACCGCTGTTCAACGGCATCACCAGCGACCTCTTCCCAGGCATCTCACTTCCTGTCGCTGATTATCAGGTTCGGTTGTCTTCACAAACAGCATCACGACGTGCATCATGTCATGTCAAATTCTTCTTCTCTCTTCATCTCCAGTGATGTTGTGTCATGGTCATTTTGCAGCTGTTTCTCGAGGCCGCGGGGGCGTGTTGTAAGAATCACAACGTACAGCCAACGCAAGTGTTCTTAGAGAAGCTCATCCAGACGTACGAGATGATGATAGTCAGGCATGGGTGAGATAACACTTCATATTTTTTACATTGCCTTTTATAAAACGGATAGTTCCGGTCCTTGATTCTGATTGACTTGAAGCTGTTAACACCGTGACCACCGTGACCGTATAACAGTTGATTTTTAGTATTAATCTTTAAAGCCTAATGCTAGCCTGTGTTGCTTAGCAACCATTTTGCTGTCTTGATGAACTATATTGCTTGGCAGAAGAATGATGATATGTTGTCAATAAATGATTTACTAGGTAGTCTACAGTAACCGTTTTATAAAAGCAATAAGCCACTTGAAGCCAGTTTTACACAAGGCCCCCACCCCCAAAAGTTGTGGCTTATTGCTTAAATATATGACAATAGCTTAAAACAGTGAAGTACAAAAGAGGAGTTCATGTTCATATCATTCTGTGTACTGTCAGCTTCATGCTAGTGGGGGAGCCATTTGCCGGGAAGACCAAAGTCCTCCACGTGCTGGCAGACACGCTGACCTTGATGAACGAGAAAGGCTTCAACGAGGAGGAGAAGGTCATCTATCGCACGGTCAACCCCAAGTCCATCACCATGGGGCAGCTCTTCGGACAGTTTGACCCCGTCTCCCATGAGGTTGACGCAAACACACCTTCCATGCTAACATGTTCACAAACAGCTAATGTGTGCTATACGGATCCACTTTGTATATGAACTGGAATTTTGAACTGAATTTTTTGTTTTATTTTTTTCCCTCTGTCTGTTCCTGGTCGATTGGATCTCGTGTGTAGTGGTCGGATGGGATTGTGGCCAACACCTTCCGTGAGTTTGCTTCCTCTGAGTCCCCGGAGCGTAAGTGGGTGGTGTTCGATGGACCCATCGACACGCTGTGGATCGAGAGCATGAATACCGTGCTGGATGATAACAAAAAGGTAGGGACCATTGATACCGAAAACTGGTGCAGGAAATCCCTGGTGAGGGTGAGAGTTTGCCTGCCAGCCAACAAAGTTCCGGGTTCAAACCCCAATGTCCGCAGTCTACCTGTAGGCCTCCCTGAGTGAGAGGCCCGCTCCTTAATGACACTTATCTACATTTAACAGGGTACACGCAGGGGGTATTAAAAGTATTAAAAAGTCCTAAATATAATTTGCATAGGTCTTAATTATTTTTTTTGCGACTGTTGGGAGGGAAAAATAATCAACCTCAAACCAATAAATGTCAAAGTCTTCCATTGAACTGGTTGAAACCTGAAGGTCTCCTGATTAAGTCGCTTTGATGAAATGCATCTCCGAAATGAAACAGTGGTAGTAGTAACAGTTGAATAAGTGCTTGAGAGGTAAATGATGCATGTACTGTATAAGATAGTTTATGTTAAGTGTTCTCCATCCGTAGCTGTGCCTGATGAGCGGTGAGATCATCCAGATGTCGAACCAGATGAGCCTGATCTTTGAAGCCATGGATGCAGGCTTCGGTAAGTCCACCACTGGATGGAAAAGGAATACGTTTATTGAGAATATATAAGTGTGTATACAGTATGTATGTATATATTGTGGCAACCCGGCCCGTACACACAGGCCCTGGAAGCCCAGGGGACAGGTCATACAGGGGGTTTACCACCCTTTTCCCCCAGAGGGCTCTGGGGATCGCTTTAGAGTGGCACCACTCAGAGCAATGGGAAACACCTGCGCAGGAGGAAGGTGATCAACTGCAGGTGAGCATAAAAGGAGGAAATTAAGTTATGTCTCGAGTGACCCATGTCGTTTCAGTGTGAGGAGACAGTCCGGACCGGGTTTCCTTTCCTGGAAGACCCATTCCCCAGGCAGACGGAATAAGTGGACGAGCCGCCGTGCACCAGGACCGGGACCGTGTGCGAGAGAGGACGGGAGAACCTGCCGAGGCTCATGGAGGCCATACTTTATGTTATAGTTTTACTACGGGGCGAGAGGCCGCCCGTTTTTGTGTTGGACATAATAAATGCGCCTTTGTTCGGCTTTTCCTGCATCAGAGACTTGTATTGATTTGGGGGAAGGGGACACTATGGCGTTGGGGTACCACATATGGTGGAGAATGCGGGCACTCCGACCGCGCTACTGAGTTCATTTTTTTTTTTTTTTTTTTTCCTGGTGGAATACCCGACCCCGAATGCAGGATCCCGACGGAGTCGCAACCGTGGCCGCCACACTGAGGGACGCTGCCGAGGAACGTGCCCTCCTCCGGCAAGCGGTCCTACGGCTCGAAAATACGCACAGAGCCCGCCTCAACGATCTCGGCGCCCACCAGCCGCCTCACCAAACTAGGTCCAGAGGATGAGGTGGAGGCATACCTGGAGATATTCGAGAGGACGGCCCGGGGAGAGGGCTGGCCAGAGGAACAGTGGGCCCACATTCTGGCCCCCTTCCTCACTGGACCTGCCCAGCAGGCGAGGCAGGATTTAACACCGGAACAGGCAAGTCGGTACTCCACTCTAAAGCAAGCGGTCCTGGCGTACTATGGACACAGTCTTGCTGCCCGGGCCCAGCGGTTCCACGACTGGCGGTTCGATCCCAGGGGCGCCGTGAGGTCCCAGATTGCCCAGCAGGGACGGCTTATTAGGAGGTGGCTTACAGGCGACGACGGCCCCAGCGTTATGGATCAGGTTCTACTGGACAACACCATCCGCCAGCTTTCCCCGGACGCCCAGAGAACCCTCGCCCTCAACCACCCGAACACTGTGGATGAACTGATTCGCCAGCTGGAGAACTGGCAGGTCGCCCAACAGCTTAGCGGCGCTGCCCGGACACCGGCTCGGCCTGTCGAGACCCGGAGGGACAGACGGGGAACGGAGCCACCTCGACGGGTAGCCCCGCCGAGAACCCAGACACACCCACCGAAAGTGAGAGAGGAATGGCGCTGCTTTAGCTGTGGCCAGACAGGCCACCTCGCTCGCCAGTGCCCGGAGAACAGGGACGTTTCTATGCCCTCGGCCTTCGCTGGTGAAGGGCGACCCGGACCATGCCTCCTCACCACCTGTTGGGCACATCAGGAGGCCGGAGGCCCAACCATCCCGGCTCGGGTGGGCGACCAGGACACTCAGGCCCTCATTGACACGGGGAGTGTCGTCACGCTCCTGCGGCCTGACCTAGCCGTAGGCAGGCCGGGGGAGCCCATTGAGGTTGCCTGCATACATGGGGACACCCGCACGTATGCCACGTGCCAGGTGGTGGTACGGACCCCCCGAGGGGCCTTCACAGTAAGGGCAGGGATCGTACCCAACCTTCCCGTGCCCCTACTGATTGGGAGAGACTGCCCCATCTTCAACCGGCTATGGATCGCCGAACCCGGTTCCAGACTGCCACGACCCCAGCCGAGGCGACGCGGCCGACCCGTTCGGCACGCCTACGGAGCTCGGGCGGCCCACTCCTCCCCAGCCGAGACGTCGGGAGAGGGAGACGGCAGCGGGAGGGACGGTCCCACCCCACCAGGCACCCCAGCCCGCCCGATCGGTGGGGCTCCCTGTCCGGACCGATCAGGAACCCCAGACACCATGACGGCGTCCGAGAAGTCCGCCGTTCTCGGGGAGACGGAGAGTTCCCCCCTTACGGAGCTCTCTGACTTTCCCCCTACCGGGAGGGGAGAGGACCAGCCCGGACGGTTCGCCACCGCCCAACTACAGGACGACACCCTGAAACACGCCTGGAGTCACGTCCTCTCCCACGACGGCCAGGCCAGGGACTCGGTGAGTACCCTACCTCACCCACATTTCTGCACCAGGTCGGGCCTACTATACCGGGTAGTAGAGGGGGGGGGAGCAGTGACAGAGCAACTGGTAGTACCTCGGCCATATGTCAGTAAGGTCCTCTTCATGGCACACACGCACGTCTTAGGGGCCCACCTAGGCATGGACAAAACGAGGGATAGGATCCTAGCCCGATTCTACTGGCCCGGGATAAAAAAAGACGTTACCGAGTATTGTCAGGCGTGTCCGGAGTGCCAGCGCACTGCCCCGAGACCCTCAACCCGAAGTCCGTTGATCCCGATGCCCATTATAGAGGTACCATTTGACCGGCTGGCACTAGACATTGTGGGGCCTCTCCCTAAGACCAGCCGGGGTCATCGGTACATCCTGGTCATGGTAGACTATGCGACCCGCTACCCTGAAGCACTACCCCTCCGCACCGCCACCGCTAAGGCAGTAGCCCGGGAGCTAATGCTGCTTTTTAGCCGGGTGGGGATAGCAAAGGAGATTTTAACAGACCAGGGGTCATGTTTTATGTCACGCGTATTAAAGGAACTGCTTAGTCTCCTGCAGGTGAAGCAGCTGAGGACGTCAGTGTATCACCCCCAGACGGACGGGCTCGTTGAGAGGTTCAACAAAACTCTGAAGCAGATGCTGAAGAAGGCCATGGAGGTGGATGGGAAGAACTGGGACCAGCTCCTTCCCCACGTCCTCTTCGCGGTTCGCGAGGTACCCCAGGCCTCCACCGGGTTCTCCCCATTTGAACTGTTATATGGACGGCGGCCAAGGGGACTACTGGACCTAGCAAAAGAGGCTTGGGAAAGCCAACCCTCCCCACATCGTACCATGGTGGACCACGTCGAACAGGTGCAGGAGAGAATGGCTCAGGTCTGGCCCATAGTCCGCGAACACCTTCACAACGCACAGCAGGCCCAGGCCCGGACCTACAACCGGGGGGCACAGCTGCGCCTCTTCCAGCCGGGTGAGTTGGTCCTGGTCCTCATTCCTACAGCGGAATGTAGGTTTCTGGCCAAGTGGCAGGGACCGTACGAGGTGGTTGACCGGGTTGGGGAGGTGAACTACCGGGTGCGGCAGCCGGGGAGGCGTAAACCCACCCAGTTGTACCATGTTAACCTCCTCAAACCGTGGAGGGTTGGGACAACTCCTCCAAGTCCAGCTCCCTTGGTCCTGGCCGCCCGGAAAGCCGTACCGGAAGTCCCGATGGGAGACGACCTCAGCCCTGCCCAGAAACAGGACCTCCGCGACGTTGTGTTGCAGCATCAGGACGTGTTTTCGGAGGTACCCGGGAGAACGACGGTCGCTCAACACGACATCAGAACAGCAGCAGGCGTCACGGTGCGCGTACCACCGTACCGGGTTCCAGAGGCCCGTCGGGTCGCCATACGAGCAGAGGTCGCCAAGATGCTCCAGCTCCGGGTGATCGAGGAGTCCCACAGCGCCTGGGCCAGCCCAGTCGTCCTGGTCCCGAAGCCAGATGGCTCCTTTAGGTTCTGCAATGACTTCAGGAGACTGAACGAGGTCTCGGAATTCGATGCTTACCCCATGCCTCGGGTCAATGAGCTAATAGAGCGGCTCGGCCCTGCTCGATACCTCACCACCCTCGACCTCACCAAGGGATATTGGCAGGTCCCCCTCACCAAAACCGCCCGGGAGAAGACGGCGTTTGTGACCCCCGGGGGGCTATATCATGGTGCCCCCGCCACCTTCCAGCGCATGATGGACCGTCTACTGCGACCTCACCAGGCCTACGCCGCGGCCTACATTGATGACATTATCATCCACAGTGCCAGCTGGGACATCCACCTGCGACACCTACGGGCGGTCCCAAATGAACAGAATTACTCCACCGTGGAGAAGGAGGCCCTGGCCATCAAATGGGGAGTGGACAAGCTGCGGTACTACCTCCTGGGGAGGGAATTCACCCTAGTTACAGACCACGCCCCACTCAAGTGGATGGCCACCGCCAAAGACACCAATGCCAGGGTAACGAGGTGGTTTCTGGCACTGCAGGACTACCGCTTCAAAGTGGACCACAGACCAGGGAGGGAGCACGCCAACGCGGATGCCCTGTCCCGACGGGACGCATGCCTCTGGGCAGTCAGAGGTGCCCCGGGCCTTCATCAAAGGGTGGAGGAGTGTGGCAACCCGGCCCGTAC
>JAOPJH010000001.1:6136051-6148137 GCA_027122575.1 Merluccius polylepis | reverse complement strand
TTTTTAATAAACTGTCTGTACACTTACAAAGTTCTCAATGCTTCGTTTTACATGTAGGGACCCTCATTATGCTGCCATGGAAGTGTGGTGCGATTTTGAGGCTTGTTAGTGGTATAGAATTGCGATTTATGGTACAAGGCAAAACGTCTTCATCCTTGATGTGCTCTTGGAGAGGTGCGGTTACAGCTCCGGTTTCCTCCCACACTATAAGACATCCATGTAAGGTTAACACTCCTGCCGGTGCCCTTGATCAAGGCACTATGCAGTAGACCTGGAGTCTGTCCCCGGGCGCTGCACTACGGCTGCTAGTGCTGCAGCTAGTGATAGGTCAAATGCAGAGGTCACATACACACCTTGTGTAGTACTTGTACATGTGCAATGACAAATACAGCTTCTTCTCTTCCATGTCTGTTAGAAGGTTGAACTGGGGTCCAATCCTGTTTAAATGTGGGCCTGTGTGGAGACCGGTTTTCAGACTGCTTTTTTTCAGACTGTTTATGATTTGAGAAGAACTAACACGTCTGGCTGATGTTCTTTTGCAGATTTCTTCCCACTGATTTTGATTAGTGAAAATAAAACCTGGGAAGAGGCAGTGGAGTACTGCAGAGAGCATCACCACGATCTGATTTCTGCCCACAACGTCAGCATGAGGGAAAAGATCCAAAAGATTGCAGAAAGAGCGACCACACCCTACGTCTGGATTGGCCTACACTACACCTGTGTGCTTGATTTCTGGTTCTGGATTGATAATGAGGATTTCATAGAGGACAGCTGGGGCCCGGACAACGATAAGGGGGATTTCTGCGGAACATCGGGTGCCATGAAGAAGAACGGCAATAAGTTCTTTAGCCAGCCTCATACTGAGAAGCTGAACTTTATTTGCAGCTTGTGTGAAACTTAAACCTAATGTTAGCAAAAAAGCTATTGTATAAATCATACATTATTTAATTGTTTTCCTTATTAATGGCCTATTCTTCTCATGTGATCTCAATATGAAATGCTTGTGTGAAAATGCTTGTTTAAAAAAAAAGTACATTTGCTGTGCAACTTAATAGGTCACTTCTTCCAGACGTATATAGGCATATTTCAGATGAACCTTATGGCAACAGCTAACTGAGTAATGAAATACATTTAATTCATATGATTATTTTTGTTTTGTAACATCTAATTTACATTATAAGACACATACACACAGACACACACACACGTATATGACAGAGAAAAAGAGAGATAGCCGAAACTGCTAGTACAACCCGATGTCATCACATCGCAATGACCGCCTCCATTTTGGAAGCATAGGAGCATTGTAATATCAGTTACAATGTTGGTAGTCATTGTTGTTTTTTGGTCATTGTTTAGTAATTAATCATGAAATTATTTGTCATTATGGAGAGACATTGTTGTGTTTGAAACTGCCAGTGATTCTCATGCAAGACATGGAAAAACTCTTTTAGATAGTTACTATTTAATGAATAGAGGGAGGTAGGACATGACCAGATCAATAGAAAAAAGCGGGATTATAGGAAGTGGTGGAAGAAGTACTCAGATATTTTACTTCAGTAAAAGTAGTAATACAAAATTGTAGAAATACTCTGTTCCAAGTAAAAGTCCTGCATTGAAAATGTTACTACAGTAAAAGTGTAATATCACACTGTAGAAGTAGGCCTACTCTGTTACAAGTAAAAGTCCTGCATTGAAAATTCCGATTATGACGGTCGGTTCGATTGCGAGGACAATGAACGACCGGCAGCAAAAATTCCATGACAGTCACAACCCGAGGTTGTGAATACATATCTTTTTAACTTATTTGGTATAGAGTTTGTTTTAAAATGTATGTAAAGTGTGTTTGTGTGTCTTGAAAAGCATTTAAAATAAAATGTAGCATTATAAATGTATTATTAGTATAATCTTCTCTTTGTTATTTTCCTACCTACTCTCTCTGTGTATTGTTGTTTTTGAGTATCTGTATGTGTTTGTATGCATGTATGTACTGTTTGTATTGTCTTTTTGTATCCTTTTTGTTTTGTGTTTTTGTAAAGCGTCTTTGAGTACCGAGAAAAGCGCTATATAAAACCTATATATTATTATTATTAAGTGTATTTTGCTTCCAAAAGAGTTTGAAATGGGAAGGAATATAAAAATACTTTAGCCAGACTATACCAGCCATTGACCCTGTGTCCTGGGTGTTTGCTGTGGCCCTCAGCCCGCCACAGTAAGCCGCTGTGGAATGATCTACATGGAGCCTTCTCAGCTGGGCTGGGAACCTCTGGTCACCTCCTGGATGAACACGCTGCCAGAGGCCCTGCGGGGCCCCGACCACAGCCCTCTGATCCTGGAGCTCTTCCACTGGCTGCTGCCTCCTGCGCTCAGGGTGCTGCGTAAACACTGCAGGGTGAGCGACCGCAGAGATGACCCCCATAATGATCCCCAACGCAGGGATCAAGGTTTATATCAATGGACTTCAACGATTAGGGCTGCAACGATTAGAATCTAATTTTTAGAATCAATTAATCGTTTAGGTCATTTATTATCAAGTAGAAATACCATGCATGTGCTGCTTGATGCTTCAGAAATTAAAATGTCTGGTTCATGGATCATTATAAAATGAATACTTTAGTTTTTCTTGGCTGCTTGTCAGATAAAGCAAGCACATTTAAGACGTCACTTTTGGACCTGGTAGCTTGTGATGGCATTTGCTATTATTTATGACATTTTGTAGACTAAATGATTAATCGATTAATCTGAAAAATTGTCGTTAGATTAATTGACTATGAAAATAATCAATAGTTGCAGCTGTAATGGACTTATTTTTGGTTGTCATTTGGGGTTATTACCCTTGTTGGAGATTTTGTGTACTTTGCACGTAAAGTGTATGGTTTTGGTAACTGTCATCTGATGTGTTCATCATGGCCATTTTTGTTGAACATTTGTGGACAAATGTATTCTCAAAGAGTGTCAAAGTTAATGAAACACTGGGTTGTTATGTAATGTTTGCAAAGTTATTATACTCCTAGAGGAGACTGAAACTAGTTGACAGAGGTGGGTACTACTGTTCCACTCTCGCCAGTGGTTATCTTGCTCGACGAAGACATGCTTTTCCCTCTGGTGAATGATTTGTCTGTTGCAGGAAGTCGTTTCCACCAACGACAGCAACACGGTGGTTTCTCTGTGTCGACTGTTTGAGGTCCTGCTTGCTGAGCCTGTAGGGGAGGACCCTGGAAACAACAACATTCGTACCTGGCTCATGGTACAGAGTGATACATGACACTGGAGTACACTGATGTTCTGTAGAACATCAGTGTAGTACGTACATACATGCACGTTGTAGGAAGTTGAAAAGAACGATAACCATAAATATGTATGCATTGATTTATTTATATAATCATTGATTGATTTGTTTGTTTATTTATTTAAAAAAATAGAATATTTAAGGCCTTCTTTTAAATGAGGTACATAGCGTTATTGAAAAGGGCCTCAATCCCTATTGGTTTGTGCTTGCAGGCGGCGTTTGCCTTCTCCCTGGTGTGGTCTGTGGGTGGCTGCTGCGACGCAGAGAGCAGGGAGAGGTTCGATGCCTTCTGCAGGGAGACCCTTTCTGGCAAGACGGACGGACACCCCGTCCCCGCCGCTGTAGGGAAATGGGAGTGTCCGATGGATGAGAAGGGCCTGGTGTACGACTACTCCTACGAGGTAGTGTGTTATTCATATTCATAGGACTTTTAGGATGTATTGAGGAAGAGTCCTTCAAACTAAGAGAAGGCTAAGATAACACTTTATTCAACCCCGTGCGTGGAAATGTGGGTGTTTACAACAGCAGAAAGACGAAAATAGATACAAGTAAAGTGAAAATGCAATACAATAAATTACAAAAAATACAATATAATAGACGAATAATAAACATATAATATAATAACAAACAATAAACTAATTAACAAACAAATGTACATGAAGTGCAACATTGGCGTTATTCCAAGTGTATGGGTTTAGGTATTTAAAGTGTCCAAAGTAGGTAAATTCAATTAAAAGGTGTCCGGGTGACGTATGGTCTGTGGAGGATCTATTGTTTGGCTGTTAGCTACATGAAAAAGGCCATTTACTGCTAATCCCAACCCATCGATCGCTTCCTGATCAACTCCTCAAGAATAGTGAGGGATTACAGATTAGAGGCAGAGGTCTGGCAGGGAGGGGGATGAGAACAGGATGAAGGTGAAACCATATTAACTGTAACAGGAATTAGTACTTTCTTCTTCAGATTAGGGCTGAATGATATGGTGAAAAAAACCATTGCAATTATTTTGGCAGATATTGCGAATGCGATATGATTCACTGTTAGTAGAAATTATCATTTTTGCATCACAATTTTCATTTTCACTGAACAATGTTTTCTTACATCTGGAGAATGAATGTGTAGGCCAGGGCATCTCTGCAGCACTGCAGTGCTTTATACTATAAATAATGGTGTTATAAATTTACATTTACACATTTTACCCATAACAAAAAATTGCAGCTGCTGCGATTTGGATATTGCACATGGCCATATTGCAATTTCTTGATAATATTTTGATTCATTGTTCAGCCCTACTTCAGATGCTGTTAGAGATGCCGTACGAACAAATCCACTTAGAGAGACTTACAGTGAAATGCACAGATACTTTTACGGTGAACTCTTCTGCAGTTTAAAGGGAAAGGCCGGTGGGTCCACTGGAATGATGCCATCAAGAACGTCAGCCTCGGGGACAAGAACACCAAAGTGCAAGACATCATCGTCCCCACCTTGGACACTGTGCGCTACACCTACCTCATGGACCTCTGCATCAATAATGCAGTGTAAATACTGCCCCTTTTTCCCATGATTTCCATGATTATCATTGTTCCCGGGATAAAAAAACAAACAAATAAAACCTGATCCCATTTTAACTTTTTATACCTTACAGCCACCGTTTAATAGTCTGCCTACGTTTGTATTTTTATGTATGCCGATATTTTATTTAAATACATGACATTTATTCATTGTAAAACCTTTTTTCCCCCTTGATTTCTACTTAGGCCGCTGTTGTTCGTGGGTCCTACGGGCACCGGGAAGTCTGTGTACGTGAAGGAGAAACTGATGAACAACTTGGACAAAGACCGCTTTCTGCCTTTCTTCATCAATTTCTCCGCCCGCACCAGCGCCAACCAGAGTCAGGTCAGCAATAAAGATACAGAACGACAGAATGAGGGGAAATGAAGGTGTAACAGCAGCAAACGTCGGTGGCACGGAGGCAAATAATAATACAAATAGGGATAGAGTCAGACAATAAAATAAAATAAAACATCTGTATCACCAATAGAAAAAATTGAGTAAACATCAACAACAACATGGACATAGACACAAATGGACACAAATAACATAGACAATAATAAACATATCGATCAACAACAGTCATACAAAAATCAATGTAATAATAAGTTAGCTTGTTGTTGTAACTTTCACATTTTTGTTTTCCTCCCTAGAATATAATCATGTCTAGACTGGATAAAAGAAGGAAGGGGGTGTTTGGGCCTCCTATGGGGAAGAAGTGTGTCATCTTTGTGGATGACATGAACATGCCTGCGCTGGAGCAGTTCGGAGCCCAGCCCCCTGTGGAGCTCCTCCGGCAGTACTTTGACCATGGGAACTGGTAGGAACGGTTCACCGCTGCGTCCAGGTTAATTTGCATATAAGTCCAGTTTAACCAGGATTATTTTAATAGTACACATGGCATGGTTCATGGATCATTATAAAATGAATACTTTATTTTTTCTTGCCTGCTTGTCAGATAAAGCAAGCAAAGTTAAGACACAACTTTGGACTCTGGTAACTTGTGATGGTATTTACTATTTTTCTATGACATTGAAAAACATCGATCAATCGGAAAATTAATCTTTAGATTCATCATCGTCAGTAGGAGTTACAGCCCTACTGACTTGTGATTGTTGTTTGTCAGGTACGACCTGAAGGACACCTCCAAGATCACGCTGGTGGACCTGCAGGCCATCTCGGCCATGGGGCCCCCTGGTGGCGGGAGGAACGCAGTGACACCCCGCTTCCTGCGCCACTTCAACATCTGCAGCATCAACGAGTTCAGCGACGACACCATGGTCCGCATCTTCTCCAACGTGGTCGCCTTCTACCTCAAAAACAACGACTTCCCCCCCGAGTACTTCACTGTAGGCAACCAGATAGTGGCCGCCACGATGGAAGTACGTCTGTCCAATACGCATACAAGAAGTTGCATGAAATATTACATTGCGTGAACAGTTTTGGCAATATCGCTTAAGTATCATGACCTATTTTTTTTATCATTTGTTATACATTAAAGGATGGTGTTGGCGATTTCAAATATATATTGAGTTAACTTGTTATCTTGGTTTTCATTGATATCTGGTATTTGAGTATAGTATAGTATAGTATTTCAATTTCATTGTTAGTTCTTTACGATGCTTCTGGAATAAATAGATTATTTTGTTCAAAAAAGGCATTGCCAATGAATATGCTTTCAAACCTGTACCAAGGCAACACAGGCATCATGTACAGTTGTCCACAATGCTGCACTGTATATATGTAAACGTTTGTCATACATTTTCATACAGAGTGTTCTTGCTG
Source organism: Merluccius polylepis (assembly GCA_027122575.1). NCBI lineage: Eukaryota > Metazoa > Chordata > Actinopteri > Gadiformes > Merlucciidae > Merluccius > Merluccius polylepis. The sequence goes on along the minus strand of JAOPJH010000001.1, from coordinate 6,141,512 downwards.
TTTTTTGCCCCCCCCCCCCAAGGTGTACAAGAAGGCCGTGCAGAGCCTGCTCCCCACGCCGGCCAAGTCCCACTACACCTTCAACCTGCGCGACTTCTCTCGCGTGGTCCAGGGCTGTCTGCTCCTGAAGAGGGAGTCGCTAGAAAACAAGGGCACCATGACCCGCCTGTTTGTCCACGAGGTCCTCCGCGTATTCTACGACTGCCTGGTGGACGCCGCCGACCGCACCTGGCTCTACCAGCTGATGAACGGCATCGTCAAGGAGCACTTCCGGGAGTCCTTCGAGCAGGTGTTCGACCACCTGAAGACTGACAAACAGGTGTGTTTGATTTGGTTGTTGTTTCTCTGTGCTTTTGTTGTTGTGGATTTTGAATTACAGGGATTGACTTAGGTCTCTGGAAGCAACGTCCTTTATCGAATCTGACAGAGCTGATCACAAAAGTCGCATGTAGCCGTCGCATGTACAGTGTATCTGCTTTAAGGCCGGCAGTGGCTCAGGAGGTAGAGCGGGTTGTCTGGCAACTGGGAGTTTGCTGGTTCGATCCCCGGATCCTCCTAGCTAAGGATCAAGGTGTCCCTGAGCAAGACGCCTAAGCCCAACTGCTCCCGACGAGCTAGCTGTTGCCTTGCATGGCTGACACCGCCGTCTGTGTATGAATGAATATGTGTATGAATGGGTGAATGCAAGGCAATAATTGTGAAGCATTTTGAGTGGCCACAGGTGTGAAAAGCACTATGTAAATGCAGTTCCATTTCAATTTACTATTTTCTTTTTATGATTTATAAGACATTTTCATCACATACATGTCATTAAGTAGCAGGTAGGGGGTAAAACATCTTGCTCAAGGATGCCTACAGGTAGGCTGTGGACACTGAGGATCGAACCCAGTACCCTTTGGCTGGCGGTCGGCCAGCCACCCTAGCTTGATTTGGATGTTGATCCTTTTCCCCCCACTCGCAGCTGGTTGAGGAAGACATGCGTAACTTGTTGTTCGGCGACTACATGCACCCTGAACTGGAGGAGGATGAGCGCTTGTATGCCGAGGTGCCCTCCATGGAAAGCTTTGGTCAGGTGGTGGAACTCTGTCTGGAAGAGTACAACCAGACTCATAAGAATCACATGAACCTCGTCATTTTCCGGTAAACCGCATTGACACTATAGAATCTAAATCAATTTGAAGTGGATTGAAATGGATTATGTGTTTTTATTTAATTATATATGTTATTACTTTATGTTTATGTAAAATGGGTTCAGAAGGCCTTGTTTTTTGATACTTCCAATACTCAAAATTATATACAATATATATGATATACAAAATACACATAAAAATGTGTAACATCAAAAAAAAATCCTTTAAGAGTAGCTTTTAAATGTTATGCCTGTTAGACCCACAAAGCACCTATTGTACATTTCCTTACTCTATCTTCATACTCCACAGTTATGTGCTGGAGCACCTGTCCCGTATCAGTCGTGTGCTGAAGCAACCCGGAGGCAACGCTCTGCTGGTGGGGGTGGGAGGCAGCGGACGCCAGTCCATCACCCGCCTCGCCACCTCCATGGCCCACATGACCATTTTCCAGCCAGAGATCTCCAAGAGCTATGGCATGAACGAGTGGAGGGATGACCTTAAGGTTGGCATGGTCTCTTCTTTTCATTAGTTTGACACCAAACTGAGGATACGCTTTGCCTCGAAACTATTGTGTTGTTCTTTCCACCACTCCAGTTGCTGCTTAAAAACACAGGAGTGAAGGGTCAGAAGACTGTGTTCTTGCTGACCGACGCTCAGATCAAACAGGAAGCTTTCCTCGAAGACGTCGACAGTGTCCTGAACACGGGAGAGGTGCCCAACCTTTTCGCCGTGGACGAGAAGCAGAAGATCATGGAGGCTTGCTACATCCCTACAGCGTGGTGCACGTCCACAATGCAGGACCTTAATGTGATCTCAGCCCTGTTCTGCTTCACCTGTCCACAGGCTGTCCATCCCATCGCCCAGGCTGGTAATAAGGGTCTGGAGTTCAGCCCCCTGGCTCTCTTTGCCTTCTTTGTGAACCGCTGTAGGGAAAACCTGCACATCGTGGTGGCATTCAGCCCCATTGGGAACGCCTTTTGGAATCGCCTGCGGCAATTTCCATCTCTCATCAACTGCTGCACTATTGACTGGTTTCAGGTATAAAAGCCAAAAAACAAGACATTGATTTTAGAGCCATATCAAACAACTACTTTGAGACTTTGAACATTTTTCTATGTTTAAACCAGCCATTGCCAGAGGAGGCTCTGGAGCGGGTGGCCAACTCCTTCTTGGAAACCCTGGAGATGAGCGAGCATGAGCGGCAGCAAGTCATGCCCATCTGCAAAAACTTCCACACATCAGCCATACAGCTGTCACTGAAGTGGGTCACTCTCTCCTGCACAGGCTATATTTAAATATCGATAGCAGCGAAATGAATACAATTTCTATGTTTTGTATTTTTTCCCTGAAGATTCCTGTCGGAGCTAGGACGGCACAACTACGTGACACCAATCTCGTACCTGGAGCTAATCGCTGCCTTCCGTCAGCTTCTGACCCAGAAACGAGACACTGTGATGAAGGCTAAGAAGAGGTACACCAACGGTCTGGATAAACTGGCCTTTGCAGAGTCTCAGGTGGGTCGCAGTCTAAACGATTTGTCGCGAGAATCGTTGTCTCTCTGTTCCTTAGTGTGATTCTTCCATGAAATATTGCAGGTGGGGGAGATGAAGATGGAACTCGTTGAGCTACAGCCCAAGCTAGAGCAGGCAAAGATCGACAACACCAAGATGATGAAGGTTAACGTCCTGCGCTTCCTCGCTCAACGTTAAAAACAACCTATAGACGTCCTGTCTCAACTCTCTCCTGCGTCTTCTATCAGGTGATTGAGGTGGAGTCGGTGGAGGTAGAAGCCAAGAGTAAGGTTGTGCGCGTGGACGAGGAAGCAGCCACTCTAAAGGCCAACGAGGCTCAGGCCTTGAAGAATGAGTGTGAGAGTGACCTGGCAGAGGCCATACCTGCCCTGGAGGCCGCTCTCTCCGCCTTGGACAGACTAAAAGTAAGATTCTACCTTTTTACTTTTAAAGTTGCAGTGTGTAGGATTTAGTGGCATCTAGCGATAAAGTTGCAGATTGCAACCAACTGAATGTCCTCCCTCACCTCCCCTCACCCATCCCTTTCCTGTGCTGGCCTGTAAGGTGCCAGTAGGTTCTTCCAAAATGATGTCATCGTCTACGACAGCATCGAGTAGCCAAGTGTTAAGTGATGAGGTTCCTTGATAGATTTATAAATTGTATTTTGTTATTTAGTCTGTAAAACTATAGGTCATAGCTTACAAATAAGATAGCGATTATGATTAAAAATGTAAAATGGGTCATCTCTAGAGCCGTTTGTCCGTTCTGGGCTACTGTAGAAACATAGCGGTGCAACATGGCGGGCTCCGTGGAAGAGGACCCGCTCCCTATGTAGGTATAAAGGGCTCATTCTAAGGTAACGAAAACACAACGATTCTTATTTTCATGGGATTATACACTCATTAAAATATACTTAGGAATATTATTTTCCATTTTTGCCTAGTCCGTTACACTGGATGCCACTGAATTCTACACACTGCACCTTTAACTCTTAACACCTCACTGTTCCCAAATGCACGTCCCCAGTCAATAAAGACTTGACACCTCAGTAAGACTCCTCTTTTTACCCCAGCCATCGGACGTGACGATTGTCAAGTCGATGAAGAATCCGCCGTCGGGGGTGAAGTTGGTCATGTCAGCTGTGTGCGTGATGAAGGATATTAAGCCAAACAAGATCGTTGACCCCGCTGGGACTGGCCATAAGGTTTGACCCTTCCTGTCCATTGAACATTTGTCAATATTTTGTGTCAAACCATTTTCTTAAAGCTAAATAAACATGTTTATTGCCTTGATGTGCTGGCTGGTTGGGAAAAATAACATATATCTAGTGGTACTTTCTAGTCAGATGATTGTTGTTTTGCCTTTCAGATTTTGGACTATTGGGGTCCAAGCAAGAAGTTATTGGGTGATATGAACTTCTTACGAGATCTCCGAGTATATGACAAGGACAATATTCCAGTGAGTTAGTAATGGAACTAAAATAGATCAAATGTCATGTTTGGAGATGTGATTGGAGATGTTTGATTTGATGTGACTCATATGTCACTTTCTGCTGCAGATCCCTGTGATGCAGAAGATTCGCAGCGAGTACATGACCAACCCTGACTTTGACCCCAGCAAAGTGGCCAAGGCCTCCTCTGCAGCCGAGGGCCTCTGCAAGTGGATACAGGCCATGGAGGTTTATGACAGGGTGGCCAAGGTACCTCCTATTGTTCTCCTTACTCCTCCTTACAGGGAAACCCTTGGTCTTTCCATGTTGTATCACTTGTATCACAAGTGTCAGTGAACCCCCTGTTTCAGCTCGAAATCGAACACTATGACATTTTAAAAAAAGGATTTTGGGCTAAGAAGGAGGGGGAACTTGTGATCCCCATGGTAACTACCCATGCCAGCTTTGTGATGCTTATGATGAGCATTATAATGAGTGATGTTGTATATGAAATGCACCACACACTGTGGCGTCATACTATAAGTGTCCAAGAAGCTTAACCCTCTCTCGAATGCGGACATCAACATCAACCGCTGCCCATACAGAGCTCCACACATCCACACACACCTCACCACCAGTGTCCCTTCATTGTGACGTGGAAGGGATACCTTTGCCACTACGTCACGAAAAGAACACAACTTGCGGGGAAGAGTAGAAAGTTCACAAACTGGTTGGCAGAGACTGGCAGAGACCACAAATTTTATACATGTCTTATTTTAGTAACACTGACAAAATAGCAGATCATGAAGATCATGTAAGACATCACCACGTTTAAAACCACAATAAACAAACGGTTTGGGGTTCACTCACACTTACTGACATTAACTCTTCCCTCAGCGTCCCAGTCGCTCTTTCGTCTTCTCGTCCGTCTTATCCTGTTTTCCCCCTTCTACCTTCTCTGGTGGTACGTAGGTGGTGGCTCCCAAGAAGGCCAACCTAGCAGAGGCCCAGGAGTCTCTGGCCACCACCATGGCCCTGCTGGACCAGAAGAGAGGTGAGCTGAAGGAGGTGGAGGACCGCCTGGCCGCCCTCCAGAAGACCTTTGAGGAGAAGACAGAGGAGAAGGCCCAGCTGGAGATCCAGGTGGACCTGTGTGCCCGGAAGCTGGAGAGGGCGGAGAAGCTCATCGGAGGCCTGGGGGGAGAAAAGACCAGGTGGAGGAGATGATTAAACATGACAAGTGGTTCGATTTGATGTTTTTACGATAATTAACATTAGATATTTTTGTATATATTTATTAAGGCTGTCAAAGCTGTTAAAGCGTTATTAACTAGTTAACGCAAAATTATTTTAACGGCACTAATTTTTTTAACGCGCGATTAACGCTGTGA
>JAOPJH010000001.1:5996716-6014944 GCA_027122575.1 Merluccius polylepis | reverse complement strand
GGGCCTAAGGCAATCGCCTAGTCCGCCTTTATGGTAGGACCGCCACTGTATATATATATATATATATATATATATATATACACACCAAATAAAGATGTAGCACACACACGCATGCACGCACAAACACACTCACACACACGCACACACACTCACACACACTCACACACACACACACACTCACACACACGCACGCAAACGCTACTGCTAATCCACGTTTGCTAATGGCAATATCACAATCTACAGCTCGAGCGATGCAATCATGCACCGCATGGGCAAACCTACGATCCAGTTTTCCACGTTTGCAACGATGGGGGTCCCCGTGGTCCCGGTCCCCTAAGTGTCCCTTCACGGAGAGCAGAAGGGGCCCGGCCCAGGCCCCATACACGCAGTGTCCCCGGCCCATCTGGCCATCAGATTGCGGCGTGGAGCAGCAGCCAAGGCGGAGGAAGGGAGAGAGACACTCCTTATCTAAATGCGTACCGACAGTGGCTGGAAGCGGAGAAGGTAACAATAACGGTACAAAGGTTTCCAAAAACGTTTAGCGAGGCTATCGGCGCAGGGAGCGTCGAGTGAATGGGGGTAAGCTGGTGCGGTGACCAATATACCAAGGGGACATAAAAATAGCATTAAAAAAAATGTTTTACTACCGATATGGCATCCGAGGCCCATTGGCACAAAGCCTTCCTGGCGGTACTCCGCTATTAGTTCCCTCCAACAGTTTGGGTTAATATGTCACACACAAACAATCTTGTCAAGAAGTACTTGGTTTTTGTTGCGAAAACACGTGGACCTCCCAAGACGAGACGCAGCTAAAACATGGAGGACTTGCCTAATGTGTTATTCACGGCTCATGGCGTGCAGATTAGACAACATGTCACCGAATGACAGCTGAGAGCTCGGCCAAGAAGTGTTTACATGTGGGCACACCTTGTTGTGCTGCAGCCAGGCGTAGCAGCGCTGTGTCCTCCCACCTCCTCTCAACATTAGGCCTACTTTGTCAATTCTGGTAACGGGTCTCCCACCCCCCCCCCCACACACACACACACACCTCCATGCTCTTCTTCTACAAATAAATACAAGTAGTTTCAATCGGCTACTTGTATTTATTAGAAGAGCTTTGGACTGAAGCCAATGCATTATAGCGATAAAGTGAAATTGCAACTAGCACGACTCATTACAGTCTGTTACATGAATTATGAAGGGGGCCGGAGGGGGGGGGGGCAAAGTTATTTAAGTTTTAAGTTGTTTTAAGTAAATGTGACTCATCATGGTGCCTTCAGACCGTTTGGGGGTTACATAAGGATAATTTCACAGCCAATATTATTTCCACTTATTCATGTATTGGCATGATGTATTGTCTAATAAAGTGCATTCCTGAATATCCTTAATAACTCAGCACCACGTGACGCTACTGCCACCTGTCGGCACTAGCGGGTATGTCACCAGTGCGCCGAAATAACCAACACAGACCACTGCCATTAATCGTCACTAATGTTTCTATGGTCTAGGGTCGTAAATCGTGTTGTGTTTTCGTGAAAGGGATTCGCTCAAAGACAGATAACTAGTCTACTGGGTTCATGTCATGTGCGTCCTCCCAGCACCAGGCGTGCCGGATGGATGAGGTTATTGCGTGAGGTAACCACACGGTGGCACTGTGGTCACGAGTAGTAGGAAGAGCATCACCATTAAAAAAAGAAGACTCATTATTGTTTTCCAATAATTGTAATACGTTCAAACGTGTGTATGTTGCACCATAGCCTAATAGATGTGATTGAATGGATTGAAACACACATTCATATATCAAGGCAGCATTTGCAACTATGGGGTCAGACTCTGACCCCTGCTCTAATAGCTGCTCTAAAATGCACACTAACCTCTGACCATCAGAGGTTAGGGTTCATATACTAGTGTGTGTGTGTGTGTGTGTGTGTGGGGGGGGGGGGGGGGTAGGATTTAGCCTGTAGGCTATATAACGTCAGGTGTTCATACTGGAATGGCTTTTAGTTCAGCCTTTCACCCAGAGAACTGAGTGGGGACATTAATAGCCTACTATAGGTTTACTGAGGCCTGAGTAAATGTGTACAGGCCTATGCTATGTCTCTCGGGCTTTGAGCTTGTAATGAGAGTCACTGTTGCAAAGCTGGACAGCAGATGGAGAACTTCATATGCAGCCATCCGTGGTGTACAGCCTTCTATCCATTACCTGTAATGCTAATTACCGCCCATTCAAAATCAGTGTGACAGCCTCCACAATCTCAGGGCTGCATATGTACTTCAGTTATTTAAAATAATTTGACTTCCTGTGTCAGCAACAGTGAGAGCCCAGAGTAACTGAAATAATTACCATCCTATTTAAAACGAGAACGGCCTCGTATTTCCATGTGGTTAATGAGAGCATGTTATGATTTTGCAGCCATCATCGGCTTGGTTAAAATGTCTTGAGTAATGCTTATGCAAACTCCCGAGGCAGATCTGAAGATACTATTCCACCCAAATATCGAAATCTAAAAAAGTCCTAATTTGCAAGCAAGACTAACGGTCTCGCTAGTTATCTGAATTATGCCCTAACTTTGGCGCTATGACACCACGACAGACAGGGGCGGTGATTCCTCAGCGTTTCTTTGCGCAGAGGGGCCCGTGAGCCACCAAAACAAGCACAACGGCGCTCAGGCAAGAGGCCCCTTAAAAAACAAACGGCTGAAAGGTCGGCTCGGTAAAGGTTCTCATGGATATCATGCATATTTAATGTTCTTATATCTCATACATTAACCTTCACTCCCGGTGGGTTTTTTAATGAGGACAGGTGGGGGGGGGTTGACCGAGTGAGTCACACAACGTTTTCATCTCCGACACCTGCGATGAGCTGTTCTTGTCGTACCGGACCGAAGTTCAGTCCTGCTCGCCGGTCGCTGTGATGATGTTAAAAGGAGACAATCTTTTCTATTTGACGGCGTGTGCTCCGTGATCCCGTCGGGGCAGGAGGCAGGGACGTCGAGAGCTGGTGGGTCGCGAGGGTACTTTGAGTGGGTCGCAGAGCATATGCCCAAAACCTTCATCTTAAGAAAGAAGCCCACGCATTCACTAATGTTTCAATGTTCATTCATGTTTCAATGGCGTGTATGGCATTGAGTTTAGCCCCAATTGTTGCAGCTTTTTAATCGCGCCATATTTTTTTACAGGAAATGAAGGCATCATTGATGACTGCAATATTGGTGAGTACATTTTTGGGTCGTGACTTAATGACTTATGACACATGTGGGTCCTGAGGCTGAAGAACCACTGGTCTAGAGGTCAGGGTGCTTGACTCCCAGCCGGTAGGGTTATGGGTTCGAACCCCATGTGTGCAGTCTATACCTGCAGGCATCTCTGAGCGAGACACATCACCCCTACCTGCTCATTTAAAACATGCAGGGGTTTCTTATCGACAACGTTGTGTAGACATTTTTTGGGGGAATGGGAAACGGTCGATTCAAGTGATTACGTTTTTGAATGAAGACTTGAGCATCATTAGTCATGATGGAAATCCTTTCAGGAAAGGTAGGGGCAGATCAATTTACTGCTTGTGCTGTTCTGTTTAAAGCTCGGGCGAGCGTGGCACTTCAAATGTCATGGTCAATATCAGCACAAACATTGGAACAATAAATATCCCATACTCAACCCAATACACTTTTTTGGATTGTAGTTTATCGATATGTAGGAACATTAGAAAAATCATTCTCTGCATGTCCTCCATTAACCTTAAAATGTCCCTTACATCACCATAAAGCATTGCTCACAATAACATGAGCAATGCTGGACTTGTGCGTATGTGTGGGGGTTTCAACCAGACCAATGTTCCTCATACAGATAAAGATACACTTCAGTCTGCATGAGTCAGAAATGAAGGATAACATGCCAGGTCTTTGAGGCTTTACAAATAGTAGTACATCTTTATTAATATATTTTCATAAAACAATTTAAGACTGTATCAAAAACTCAGTATAAACATTAGATTTTAAACCATTTTTTTCTTATGGTGATAAGATATGAAACGCACATTATTCACGTACATTACCGCCTTTTCTTCGCCCCCCCCCATCATATTCTTCACATGATGCATTGCTTACTCCAGTAATGGGCAAGTCAATATTTTCTTTACCCCCACAAACCCCCCCCAAAAAACCAAGTAATTTTTTATTTTTTTAATGATTGTGTGACCATAAATCTAGAGACAGACGATTAAAAAATAGAACGATTCTCCCCGGCCCCTATCCCAAACTAATGATACTGGGGAAAAAAAACGAAAACCACTAAAATGATGCAGTCGTCCAATTTCACAGGCAAACCATTATGTACATACACTTGTCCCCGTGCCTCACCTGACACTGATAACACAGCCCACTGAACATACAGTACCGCAGCTAGAGGCAGAGCAGGCGTTACACAGCACTGGACGCCGCTCTCTAGAACACACCAAACACGAATCCCATTGGATGTTGAGACTGAAGCTCCGCCTCCTAGTTGTTGCAGGGTTTGTCGGCCCTTTGTAACGTGTTGACAACACAATGTTTGTATTGAACATATCGCCATGGCAACGTCGAAACCCATCATCCAATATCCCAGGCAGGCTCAGTGGCACATACAAAATAAAATATGTCATCATATGCAACTCAGTTACGCTACATCCGTAGACATGATCAGTGTAATGCTTTTTTTTTTTCTTTTTTTGATCCGTGTAACAAGAAATATCAGTAATGCTTTGTGTTAAAGAAAACAGAAGAAAACGGTCCTTAGTGGACCTCTAGTTACAACGTTCATTGCTTCAAGACACAAAGTGCGAGACTTAGCAAGATTTTGCAAAAGTGCAAGGTTTGCGTGTGTTATTGTCAAGAGGGAGCAAAGCCTTGAAGACAACAAGTTAAGATCAAATATTAAAAACCAAAATTAAAATATGTGTAAATAAAATGTATCCATGCTTTGAATTTGGTATTTTTTGATTTCCCCCTCTGGAAAATAACGGCTGCAAAGTCTTAGTAAACCTGGCATTAAAAACAGGTAAGGATGAAACTGAATTTGTATAAAGATTTCCATTTCTGGAGGAGAGAGTCTCAAGTCTGTTGTCATTGTGACATTTTCCTCCAAAACCCCTCTAGGTTGCAGTCTTTCTTGGTTTATTATTTTCTATACAATAGAAACAGTACACCAGAGATTAAATTGACTCTTCTTGGCAAAAGAAAAAAAAAAGGAATATGGTCGAGAAATTGGTCGCAGAACTGAAGAATGACAAAAGACCGCTGGGATAACCGTTTTCCTTTTTCATTTGTCCTGGGCCAGCGGCGGCGTTTCGAGAAAAATGCAGTCTTTATCCGAGATGTTCACATATATGGGCATGGTCGGCCGCTCCTACAAAGTCAAAGCAATCTCATTTGAACACGTGTTAAAATTACTTTTTCGAGAGTTTCCGTACAAATAAAGCAATCCCCCCAAGTTTGCGTCCCCGCATCCTAAACCGCAATCTCCGACGAGTGTTAGGGCGGCACGTAGGGCGGCGGAGACCGATACGCCGTCATGTTCTTGGGCCGGGAGCCTTTGCCCTCTATGGGGACGGTGAACGGCGGCGGCGGCTGGTAGGGCGGGGCGTTGGGATCCTCGTCCTGGTAGATGGAGTACTCCTCCAGCAGGTCCTGGTTGAGCAGCGTGCTGTGGGGGCCGGCCATGTTGGGGTACTCGGGCGGCGGCAGCGGCGGCTTCTCCTCCTGGAGGATCAGCGGGATGCTCGAGGACGGCGGCGACTTGGAGTCGTCCAATTCGTCGGCGAAGATGATGGGGACGCCCTTCTTGATGAACGTGGCCTGCTCCTCGATGGTCATCTTGCCCTTGCGCTTCTTGCGGTAGCACACCATGGCGATGACGCCCGCCATCAGCAGCAGGGCCGCCACCACCACCGCCGGGATGACCGTGTGGAGGTAGACGTCGTCGCTGCTCCTCCGACCCGCGCCCGGCGTCGCCGTGGCCGTCGGCGGAACGGGCGCCGGCACCTCGCCCGGAGGCACGAACGTGTAGCTCTGGCATTTATTAGCGCCGCGGATCGAGATGTTAATGGGCTTGAACTCGGGCTCCATGGCTTTAATGAAGGGCAGTTTGGGCTTGCCCTGAGGATCGGAGATCCGGTTGCTCAGAACCGTGATCTGGTCCTTTGGACATGGACTTTGCTGGAGACTGTTGTTTGTCCACTCCACCACGATAGACCCCTTGGTGATGCTCCTCAAGGTCACCGTGCTGCTGTTGCGGTCGCCGAGAGCATAGGCCAACTTTTTGGTCAGGAGAATCTTCTTCTGCACATCGTCGTTCAGAGTTTTCGGATCGCCGTGGAAACGGGCCGAAAACACGATGGAGGGTTTGTCGTTCGCCGACCAGCGGTTGACGTGAACCTCGAACGCGTCCATGATGCTCTCGCCGCCCTTGTCGGTGGCGAGCATGAAGTACTCGTGCGTGCCCTCGTGCTGGACCTCCGGGAGGCCGTACAGCAGCTGGATGGTCCTGTTGAACTGAATCCAGGAGGTCTCGGTGACCGCTTCGTTGGGGGTCTTCTTCAGATTCAGGCGCAGTTTGTCGGTGGTGCCGTCTTCTCGGTCGTAGAACGTGTCGGGGGGAATCTTGACCTCAAAGTAGGTGCCGACCCACGCGTTCACCTCGTCGATGGGGTTGCGGATCGTCGGCCTCTGGTTTTCTTCTGGAACCAGAGACACGTGTGTAGGGCGTCTGGGCGGCTTAGCGGTGGTGGTGGTGGTTGTTTTGGGCTCTCTGGGGGCTAGGGTGGAGGATTTAGGTTTCTTGGGTTTCTTGGTGGCGGCGGGTTTGGGCTTTTTAGTGGCACTGGGCGGGGTCGGTAATGCGGTGGCCTCGACGATTGTAGGTCGGGTCATGGTAGGCTGGATGGGCACGGTGCTGGTGGTTCCTATTACTCTGGTGGGATGAGGAGGGCCGAGCACAGGCGTGTGGGCTATCTGATCTCTGAGCCGGTTAGTTGGCTTCACCGGAAGAGGCAAAGGGCCCCGGACAGGGGGAGCGGAGACCTCCGTTGCTGGGGCGATGGAAGGAGAGGTCGGGGTGGGAACCACGCGAACGGGGGGCTCCGGCTGAGCGGTAGGGGGAAGCAAGGAGGGCAGCGGCGTGGGCGTGTTGTGCAACTGCCGTCGGACGCGCCTCACGCCGTGGGGCTTTTTGTTGACAATGTGCCAGCCGACGACTGGATACCCGAGCTTGGCGGACATGCTTCCATCCTTGGCCGGAGATTGGACACTGCTGATATTGGGGATGCTGCTCTGGTCTAGTGCACAACCAAGTTTCCATGACAACAGGGCCCCGTTCTCCACCACCTTCTTAGCGTTTCCAGGTCCGGCCATGAAAGCGGACATGTCAAAAAGGCGGTTGTTCACCACAGGGACTGCCCACATGTGCTCCAGGGGTACATGGGAGAACTCTCTCATAATGTCCATCAGCGCGACCCTCTCCTCAGCGGCCATCTTTGTCAGATCGGCGTCTAGGATGACGGTGAGGACAGTGACAGGCTCCTCTGAGCCACAGGTGAAGGGCTGCAGGCCGCTGATATCGGACTGGACTGCAAGCAACGCTGGTTCCGCATCTGCCCGCTCTTCTGGGAATACCTCAATAGAAAAGACGGAACCGGGGGCCACCTGGCCGGGATCCTTGGCATTCAGATCTCCTCCGGTGACTGCAATATGGTGCACACCTTTGTCTTGCTCCAGCGCCATACCAAACAGGACGCAGCGCTCCGTGTCCCAGTGTAGCCAGGACGCTATGGTCTCCTTCCCCATGGCGGTGAGCTGCAGGAGACAAAGCAGAGCACAGGCATATGGCAGTTGATGATTTTGCAATTGCTACCACTTACGCTAGGCTATTTGGAAAAAAAAGGGATGTGAACTTTAAACCATCTACAATGCACTGCTTCTTTCTTGAAATTCGGGTTAAAGCAAGTTAAATGGAACTAAATAAACTAAAATAAGTAGAGTAAGATAATTAGTCTTTCTGGAAATAGAAAGACTAAAGACACGTATTTATCCACTCTCATCCATATATGTGGCTGGCACTGCTGAGCGCCTCAATCTGCAGTGACATGAGTATATTAGTTATTCATGAGATGATGGTTGACAAGGCCACTGTAAAAATCGGCAAATGCATACAAAAATAAGCCTACTGCAATCATTATGTCAGTACAATCCCAATTTTAGTACTCATGTAAAAATTGCATGCAATATTTTATTTTAATTATTCGGATCGACAATGTCAACTGTCAATTACGGCATTCTACGGTCTGTTATTTCTGAATAGCAGACCGCTGCTATGAATACACCCTGTTATTTCCGCAATAATGACAAGCTCGCTGTACATTATCCGTTACATATATAATCTTTTATTTTGGATTATATTTTATTACTCATATCATTATAAATGTATAGTCAAATGTATTATTGTATCATGATGTATTCTGTATAGCAATTAGGTACAGATGCAGAGATCCACCTTAGTCAGACATTGCACTTGACTACAGTACAGTAATGTTTAAAGAACAAATGAGGAGATTCTGAAGCAGCAGCAAAGGTCACTGAATAGCCACTTAGTCAAACTATTTGTTTGGGTTACCATTTGCAATATAATCAAGACACACAGCTAGAAGCCACTTTGGATACACTACATTTAAGCCTGAAACGTCATCCAAATTGAAGAGAAATACATATGGAGCCATATGGACACTTTCCTATTACTTTTAATCTACTACCAGTGATCAGCACCTCACTATCACCCTCGGTGAGCGTTACTTTTCCATTATATTAACTTTGCTTAACACTGGAAACCGTTGGCCATATGAAAGACAATGCTTTATAAAAGGCATTTTAAATACTTGCAAGGGCTGAACATGAAATAAGAATTTAAAAAAATGCATCAACATGATAAGCATGAGGACTTTAACATGCCGTTGATATATCATGATTTGCTTACGCATTCCAGGGGATACAACTGAGGGTCATTACATTACAGTATATGGCAATTCAAGGTACTGTATTCGACTAAAAGTGACAACCGATGTCATGTGTTCCACCATATACTTACTGCATGCCGTCACAATATCGCTCAAAGATGATAAACAACAATATTGTACTACTCCACATCAGTGTTTTTGTGTACACCACCTGGTGCATGCAACACTTACATGGATATTACAGCTTCCATTCGCAGGCCTTGGAGGAACCCTCATCTGAAACACCTGGCCTACGACCGCAGAAGAGTCGTGGACGCCAGTGAGCAGTCCCTCCGTCACTGCCGCAGACTCCTGGATGGGCGGAGGCTGTGCCTTGGCAACCGCAGACAAAGTGGCCTGAAACTCAGACAGCGCAAAGGACTGCATGGACGCCTCCAGCTCCACGGACATCATTTCAACCACGGTGTCCTGCTGCCCGCCTGGCAGCGTGCCCTGGGCGAGGGCCACTAGCAGGCCCATTATCAGAGGGATAGTCCTGCCCGGAGGAAGCTTGCTCCTCCTGGAGACCCCGCAGCTCAGGTCCTTGCGTCTGCAGTGCATAGTCACGGGTCCTCTTGCTCTCCGCCAGATGTCCGAGAACAACCGGAGAGGCCACATGCGCCGACGGGAAGCGGGACGCGGGTCGGGATCCTCTGGAACCGGGCTCAGCTCAAAAACACCGCCCTCGCGTTCTTCTGCTCTGCGTTGTGATCCATGGAGGGGGTTTCACAGCAGGTCGTCAAGTGTCGGCTGTAGGATGAAGGAAAGCATCAGAATAAGACTCGTCTTGAACTGCAATTGACTAACTTAAAAACAGAAAAGCATGAGGTCTGGGCAAAGCTACTTTAGATTACGTAGCTTGTCATAATGTAAATATTGTGTTCACCCATGTCAAATCGATTGCCGAGTATTGTGATGTGAGCAAAGGCATGGGTTGGATTTTTAGTGATGATTTGTGAGAAGGACCTAAAAGTTAACTTTTCCTGTTGCCGATACGCTAACTTATTAGTTAGTTACATTAGTAATAGACGAGTAAAACAATCAATAGCTGTACTCTGCCTCACAATGCCTGTAAGCTGATGATAAACAGCCTAATGAAAAATGAAAAGAAAACTTTAAAAGATAAAATAAGGCAGGCATAGGCTATATTCTTTACTTTACAATTAATTACAGTGCAACAGCTACAATTAACTACTGATTCACATCTTCAGTCTCCAACCACTGCTTCCAATCCACAGCCCTTGTGATGACGACGTGCCACATCACGGCTGCTAAAAAGCTGGCGTATTGACAAAAAAAATACCAAAACTAGTCAATCACCCAGAAATAACCAACATTTCAGAGAGGTTTTTTCCCCTTCATGTTAGAGGAGACAGGCAGATTCAGAGAGTTATTTCCCTTCCAAATTGAAGGGTTGCAGTGTATGACTCTCACGAGATGGCACAAGCGTCAAAAGGTCATTTGTCTTGGTTGTGAGTTTTAATTAGGTGCCCGGAGGGTGGGAATTATGAGTCTTAATTGTGCTGACCCAGCCAACCCCAATCCTGTAGCACTGAGAGACAGGCGGAGCAAGGGCCGCAAATCGCCTGGAATTCTAATGCCTATGCAATGACGTCAGCCCAAAAGCATCACAACTATGCAGTGACTAAAAACACCAAATCCAGTTCCTGATATGCCATCTACTTTCCCTGAATTAGGAATCAATGAAATGTACAAGCTTCACTTGGAGCTTTGTTTGCATTGAAACCCCAAACGAAACGTTGGGCACATGTTCACTAATAGGGTTAAGGTTAGAAAAAGAAAAAAAACATGTTACAAGCTTGTCTAGATTGCCATGTTGTGGCCCAATATTTGTTTTTCCCTGACAAAAGGTTAACCAGAATAAAAAGGTCATTCGATAAATGGCACAACAATTTATGTCAACTCTTTGATGGCTTGTGACTTTTCTGAGGTGGAGCACCCAAGCCAAGTATTCTGTCACTTGCAGCAGCGCCTGTATGCCCCAGATAAAAACAGTAAACCTCTACGATTGCACTGATTTACTGTTTGAACCAAAATCAGATCTCTTCATCACCCAGGCATACTCCTCCAACTGTTTTTATTTTATTTTTTATCTCCTAGTGCTTTTGTGTTTCCAATGAATAATAATGACTGAGAAATTGGACCTACATTCTGTCAACTCCACAGTGACCTGCATATCACTACAGAGTAAATGTGTGGTGGTACATAAAAGGCAGTGGACTGTGTACACAATGGGTTGTGAATTAAGCAAATAGACACTTTTGCTTCACTTTTACAGTGTGTGTGCACCGCCTGCCTGCCTTTCTAGGATGTTCATAAACATCATGGATCCAACAGTGCTCTGGCAATTGGTCCGGGAAAGGGGGAAATCATTCAGCGTCGCATCAAACCTTTGTAATCATCTTTGTCGACCGCGTCGCCCCCTACCACGCTGTAACAGATTGTAATATCTTATTCGATACCGTTTATTTAGTGAGACATTGAATATGCAGTTAACCATAAACGTTATCCAGAAACCGAGGATTTGAATGTAAAGAATCTGTGGGCTGCCGTCTGAGCAGACCTCGATACACACAACGCTCTTCTGACTCCAGATGATACTGAATGACAACCACCGCACAATCACATTGCTAAAGTCGTCCCTTTGATACACAAGGCCAAGCAAGCACACTGGAGGGGCTGCAGGGCTGACGTTACTCTGCTAGGTGAACATGCAGAGAACCATATGACAAAACCAGACCACTCACCACCATTAACATGTTGCATTTGAATATAGATACACAACTTAAATACAGAGCTAGTTGCCCCGTATATTGAATTTAGTTCAGACACGAGAGTCAAGACAACCCCTTCGTGACACGAAGTGAATCACAGCCCACATGAGTGGGAGGGTGAGGGAGATTTCGTCATGTTTACATGTTCTCAGGATGAGCCATTTTTCCAAGAACAGGCACACAATCAAAACAAAGCAGTTGAAGCAATTTAGAGCCAAACTAGGTCAAGAAAAACTTATTGGACATATTGGAGGATGCCAAACTGATATTTATTATGAAGGTATTATGTAAAACAAGGGGAAATGAAACCAACAGGAACCATCGGTGAAAACAAAAGCCTATGACAAACAAGAAAATCCTCCCCGGGTCATCTCATATAACATCATCCAGGAAGACAACACCAGGACCAGAACTACATTTCCTGCATTGACCCGATCAATAAGCAATGATGGGAAAGGGTACCGACACTGTAGAGCGACCATGTCTTGATATCATTTTGAAATGAGTCAAAAGAGCTGTTGGTTTTCCCAGCAAGGTTACAGAAACAAAGTAGGCCTCTGGTTTGTGTGCAGGACCTATGTAGGACTACAATGTGAAACCTTGGGTTTATCCAAGGTCCTATTATATTATAATAAGCCTTTCTGGCTTTGATCATTAAACTGTACGTGATCTGCTGTACTGAACCTCATCAAGGGTCCTTCTCCCAGGTCCCCATCAAAGCCCAGTCCACCACACATGGTACGGTCTTGATCTACTTGGAGGCTTTCTGCGGTCCAGCAATATGAAAGGACCAGGGCTCAAACTCACAACCGGCATTGAGGGGCAATTGAATTGACGTACCTCGTCCAGCAGCCTCTGGATACCGCATGAGCTGCATAGCAAATATGTCCACAAGACAAGCTGGAAACCGGAGGTTTTCCTCGCATCCCTAAATAACCAGAGGACGTGATGATGAAACCCCAGATACTGAGGAGGGCTGAGGTCCTGGCGGCGGCGGCGGCTCGGTTTCCCCTTTAACACATTAGGGACAAACCAGTCCTAAGGTCCAACTATTCTTTCGAAACATGCAACAACAACAGCCAAACAAACAAACAAAAGTTAGTCGAAAATATCGACGCAGGGGTCGCTTTTAACCCAACTTATCTGCAAATCAATAAAGGACATCGCATGGCCGCAATGTCCCCAAACACAACAACCACCGCTGACTGACGCGCTGCGTCCACTTCAACCACTGGCAACAACATGGCAACGGAAAACCGCCAAGCCCATGTTATGTTACGTTACATTATGTTATGTTACTGTTATGTTGGACAGGGGATGACCCCGAGGTTTATGGAGAGCGTTACGCCAAAAACAAAAAAACCCGGTATAACGTTACCGTCGGCGCACCGTCGGTATCCGGTTTAACCCGCTCCCCCACGGCTTCCGTAACCCGTCGGTAAAATCACCTTAACGACGGACCGCAATATGTCTGGACGACAGACAGTTAAAGATAACTATTATCCACCATTAACACCCCCCCCCCCCACACACACACACACACACACGCACGCACGCACCACCACCCTGGCTCCGCCGCCTCTGTTGCTATGCTGCTCCGCGGCACCGACGAGGCCTCCTCCTCCTCCGGTAGTCCGGGCTCCCCGTCGGTCACGTCAATAACACGTACCGGGATACCGACCCACCCCCCGTCCCGTCGACGCTATACGGTTTAAAATGAACCACAAACGGTATACTTGTGGTGGGGGGGGGGAGACGGTGGAGGCGAGCTATGGTGGTCTGTATGGAGGAGGAGGAGGAGGTGCACCTGTTCTCTATTCCCACACACCGACGCACGGCTCTCTCTCCCCGGCGGCCGCAGCACCGAGACGGTCCCCGTACCGGCGGAGCAGCAGAGCCACCATGACACACAATCACAACACAGTGTGTTGCTTCTGGCACCGACCGCCACCCCGTGTGTGTGTGTGTGTGTGTGTGTATTAAGTGTGTATATTTGTATGTGTGTGTGTGTGTGTGTGTGAGAGAGAGATAACGAGCTAACGCCGTGAGAGCAGCTATCCGTGGTGTGGAAATACAAGACTGGTGACCTGCCAAGTGCCTGAATTAAAATAAACTTAAAACATGGAAGTGGTTGAACAACACGGATGTACAAGATGGGGGGGGGGTGTCGACATGACGGCGTGTGAAGGGGCGAAATTGCGACATAAAAAAAAAAAAAAAGCACCGGGAAGAAAAAAAAAAACTGACCTTGCTAGCTAGCTAGCTTAGCGTTAGCCCGCTCGCCCAGTGATGTCTCCTCTCCTCTCCTCCTCCTCTCCTCTCCTCTCCTCCTCCTCCTCCCCGGTGTGGACGCTGCTGCGGGTCTCGCAAAAAAAAAAAAAAAATCCCCGTTAAACGACGTGCATCCTGCCGGGATCCGGGCGGTCACACGTGATCGGCGATCAACCACAGCATGTCTGAATGGTGATATAGGACTGGTGTGTGGTGTAATTATTGCTGCTGCTGCTGCTCCTGCTGCTGCTCCTCCTTCCTCCTCCTCCTCCTCCTCGCAGGTCTCCAGATTGAGGCTTATCTTGAGAATGAGCCGCTGGACTCCGCCTCTCTCTGGGAACATGCAGGTAAAGGACACATGGAGACAACTCACATGTGGGAGGAGAAAACATATGGCCTTTTTATTTATTTAAATAATAGTGATATGAACCCTATTTACTTGCATGGTGCTTGCTTGTATATGTGTATGGTGTATGCTGTTTATTAGGTAGGCCTACATGCTATTCCCATCTGTATATATGGAGCATCATGTATTTATAGACCTGTGTGTATACCTGTTAGTTTAGGATCATTCACAACTTTTTTTTTTAACGGTCACATATTTCAGATGCATTATTATCTTCATAGCATATTAGCTCCGCAGCATGAATGGTGGTGAATATGATCTTGGTCAAGATATTTACATAACATGAACACATGGCTGAACTTAGTGAATGATCACACTTGGTATATAAAATGTGTCTCAGGTGGGGACATTTCCAACTGGACAGCTAAAAATACAAAAGTGCCATCATGACACATTCACATTGCATTAACATCTCATTGGGACACATTGGGAGAAATTATGATAAACGCACTCAGAGTCGAATATGACCCCATCAGCCTGCTGTGCAGTTTAATTTTTGTTATATTTATTCTGACTGCATGTCAGGAAGCACTTCTCATTGTTTTGATAGTTTGCACTCAACACTTGGACAATATATGTAAATATTGATATTTACATATTAGCTTACAGCAATTACATACCCCATGCTCCCTTGCTTTCCATTACAGCACTCATAATCCTAAGGATTATTGGATTTTAATTTACTTTAATTTATTTGCTAATCTTTATGCCTGCTGCAGAGCACAATTGCACAAAGAAAAACACTTGCAAGGAATGACCATGTTGCTTTACCAGTAGTTAGTTGAATGGTGTTGCGTTGGTATGGTTTTAAACCAGGCATATGCACCATTAGGATTGACATTTGAATGGCTAAATTACTGCTAAGACAGAGAAACACATTTCCCGGAACAACAATTATGACTGCAAAACACTTCAACTGACAGACACCACAAAGCAGTGACAACCTTGAAAAATATCTATCGTTTTTCTTTACTCCTATTCAGTCCAATATCATTTGTTCTGAAACATATGACAATATTGATGTTATTGATGTTGTCGTCATCACATTATGTAGCCTAGATCGGTCCCTCGATGGAGTTCCTGACCCTTCCTCCTACCAGGTAGACATGTCTTTATAATTACTGTATTTTAGTTCCTTTAGTGAGAATAACAGATTCCTGGTCTGCAAAACATTGCAGAACCAAACGAGCCGGGTGACAGAATTAGAAAACCTGCTTTGAGAAACAAGGGTAAAAAGTTTAGTCGTCGTGTTGGTGTTCCATGGGAAGCATTAAACCTCAAGTAAGTCTTTTAAAATGTACTTTCCTTTTTTGTCTGTGAATCCACGACGGTAGACAGCAACATAACAGACAGTCGTAAGACACGCATTCAAAGGGTATATTTTGTATTGATGTTTTACTATTCAGACTCTGTCTGGCGCATACTGCTCAGTATTGCACGGCTTGTTTTTTGTCAACACAGTTGTTGCACGTATAAAAATACCTGAAGGTCTAGTGGAATCCGGTGCTCCCTCACGCAAGGGCTTCCTGTTGGTCTCACACATCAATCTGACTCCTGATGTGAGCACACAGTGAAAAGGGGAACGGATTAGCAATCAGCTGACTCCCCACATTTTCTTCCAAGCGACTTATTAGCAGGGCTAGGTGGAGTGGACCATTGAACTGTTTTGTGTGAGGGGAAGGGTGAGCGGCCGAGTTCAGGGGACTGATGGGAAGCAGGGGGGGGGGGGGAGGCTTAACAGAGCCAATCTCCTCAACTCTTCCAGTTGGCCAATCGCAACAGACAATACTTTTCAGTTTTAATCAATTAACCGTTCCGCAAACCTCTTGTTCCACTCAAAAAACTCAAAATGTTCTCCCTTTTTCTCATAAAACTAAGCCCAAACATTGGCACGGTGACACAGTGGTTAGCACTGCTGCCTCACAGCAAGAAGGGCCTTTTGAACCCCGGGGGGGCTTTCTGTGTGGAGTTGGTATGTTGTTCACATGGTTGTGCTCCGGTTTCCTGTCAGGTTAATGATAACAGGTTAATTCCCTTGACCGTAAGGCAGTAGACCAGGAGCCGGTCACCGGTCACTGCCCACCGGTCCTAGCGTGCTAGTGGTGGGATAAAGCAGAAATCACATATCGTTGTACTTGTACAATGAAGTTGATCCTTCTTCTAAACACCATGTGTAGGCTGTTGAAGTGCACTGAACGGCTTTATCACAACTATTTAGGGATCAGATGAGTATGACTCAGTAATGAGTGGTTGCGTTGGTTCTAACATGTCGTGTCATGTTAGTTTGGTAAAACCTTATTACTCGAATTAGAGACTCGAATTGCTGTTGTCTGTTATGTAGATCTAATATTGAACAGGAAGAAGCTATCTTAGCCACAGAAACCTAAAGAATGATATACATGTTTGTGCCCGCCTGGCCCGGGGTTATTCTTTCTCAAGCTCAGCGCAATAATGTTTATAAAAGCTTTGTAATAAAAACTTTGATTATATACAGTATGCTTACACCGGGATGGATTTATTGAAAAGCGTACGTCAGCATTAACGACAAACCATGTATGTGGGCAAATCTGACGTTTACTGAATTGCACATTCGCTGTGTCACATTTGCATGTATCTCTATGTAAATTGACCCCGTCCAGGTTCTGCAGAGGCAAGTTAGCTGATAATTCACAAATTACACTGCACAATTAATCCACCATCAGAGACCCCCGAAGCTAATTATGAGGACGCGGTCATTAGCAGCCATGTACATAAGAGCGTTAGCCGCGAAGGCGTCTTCATTACAGGGTAAACACAGGGCTCTAGGAGATCTGTACACTTCCAATCATGCAAAATTGAAGTCTGGAGAAAAAGCCCCCTAATGGCCTCTGTGACTTGGGCAATCATTTTTTGTTATCAGAGACAAACGAACCTAATGACTGTCGGATACATCAAGAGGACGTCCGCCAAAGCAGAGATCGGTTGAGGCTATGACCACTAGACGACCTCGGTGATCCAATCCCATGGTTTAAAAGGCCCTCTTTATAGCTTCTAAAGTGTGTGTGTGTGTGTATGTGTGCGTGTCGGTTGATGCGTGACAATGTGCCACATGTTACCACATCCATAACGTGGATATTATATTTAGGGGATAATTCATTTCTGTGTGGAGATTAGACACGTGCATAAGGATAATTGCCAGGCCATTTCAAATTTCCAGTTGAGTTTATAGTTGTCATCACCCATATGCTGTATCTAAAATGTCATGTAACAATCAATAGCTATGGCTAATCTATAACATGAACTTGAACTACTCGAACATATGTATATTGAATAAAATATCTGAAGAAAAGGAAATGCGCCAACCAACCACAAAGGAAGGCCTATTATTCTGATGAGGTGGCCTGGACTCCATGTCCTTTTTCCATACAATTCTCGATATGTTAATTTACTCTGCTCCTGTCTGCACCCCATGTAACCGGAATTATCCCCTCAGTATGACAAGTGTTCTTTTCCAGCTTTTTTCTCTCCGGTTCGGAGAATCATTAACCACGTGTAGGCCTATGCTATTCTTATCCTCTGCTTGGAGGTTTATTAGTTAACAAAACATGGGGGATGTTCTTGACTTTGGTCCACAGGGATGTTTTAACTATGATTGGCAGCAACACACCGATATGCCTAGCAGTGTGTGTGTGTGTGTGTGTGTGTGTGTGTGTGTGTGTGTGTGTGTGTGTGTGTGTGCGCGTGTGTGTGTGTGTGTG
>JAOPJH010000001.1:5852011-5866875 GCA_027122575.1 Merluccius polylepis | reverse complement strand
TGAGTAAGAGCTACAAATATTTAAAACAATTTACTTGACTCTGCATTCAGGATACAAGTTTTCATAATAAAGCAGCCACAGTAATTATTACCCAACAGAAGTCACACATGCTCATAGGTTAACAGCATATGGCAAAACGGCCTCACCTCTTGATATTCGCCGAGGGGTGTGAGGTACTGCAGGATGAGTCTCTGCTCTATCTCGGGTGTCAGAGGGTACAAATGGTAGTTGTTCCCGATCACCCAGGGGCTCATCTCTGACCAGCTGCTATTTGAGAGCTCACTGAAGTTCCTCTCCGGGTCTGGCAGCGAGTAATGTAGCTTCTGCTTGGCCTTCTTGCCGTTCTCCCGCTCCGCCTTCCTCTTCAGGTATCCGGCGCTGCCGTCTGGCATGTCCTGGTGTATCAGGGAGCCGGGTGCAGACATGGGCTTTATCATGGTCTTCACCGCAGAGCTGGTGCGGCTGCTGGTCCGGTGAGGGGAGCTGAGACGGAAGGACACGTCCTTCTCCACCTCAAGGGCAGCAGAGAAGGAGTTGTCCGCAGCGTCGCCCTCGGCGTTCTCCTTGTCCCGCTGGGACAGCCCGTTTCTGCTCGCCCCGAAGGGCGCGTCCTCGAATCCCCCGTCGACGGCTTCCTCGTCGAGCGGGAGCAGTGGTTGGCTCAGGCTCTTCCTGGGACTGGGCCGCTTGAACTCCTGCTTGCACTCGGCGTCCTTGTCTTGGAGCTCACGCAGCCGCTGCAACATCAGTGGCACCTGCGCAGATGTAGAAGAAACAACGGCATGGCTACAGTTACCAACACTATACGAACCATATATTATAAACCAATTCCAACGTAGGGATGGGCAATATATCGATATTATATTGATATCGTGATATGAGACTAGATATCGTCTTCAATTTTGGATATCGTAATATGGCATAAGTGACTTTTTTCCTGGTTTTAAAGGCTGCATTACAATGATGAAAAAACAAAGAAAATACTCAGTATTTTACTCATTTGTCAGGTATGTAATTCACACAGGAGTATACAAAAATAGGCTTTACCATGTGGCTATTTTATATATAGTATGTATTTATTGAATTACCAGAAAACATGCTATATCGTGATATATATCATTAGAGATATTAAATTACCTATATCGGGATAGAAAATGTTGGCCATATCGCGCGGCCCAGCCCTACGTATTATATGCCAATTGCTATTAAAGTATCCCCATCTCACCAGGACAGAGTTCTCCTCTCTGTAGTTGGCAGCAATGTCCTGGTTCTCCATGGCACCAGCCAGCAGACCAGTGGCATATATCCTAAGAGGCTGCTCAGCTTCCTGAGCCCACTTGAACAGCTTTTCAACTATGCCCTCCTAAATCACAAAACAAACAGGGAAATATATAATGGGAAAACATGAACCAGTAGAAATACTTTATACTAGCCAAGGTAGAACCCAAGTTATGTCTTTAATTTTAAAAAATAGGAGTGAGTTTTGAAGGACTCAATAGATTGTGTTATGAGTGAGTATGTTTAATGATTTGGTGAATGTCACACCTTTTCCTGAAAGACCACAGCCGTCTCCAGGCCAGGCATGATGTTCTGCAGCAGCCGACAGGCTGCTGTGTTAAGGGAAAGCTCTCTGCTAATCATCACATAGCTATTTACCAGCTGGGAAGAAAAAAAATGATTTGTAATATTAGATGATAGTTCACTGTTGAGCATAAAAGGGCTTAACTGACATATTTCATACATCATTTCGACTGTGTCTTACAGCATTCATGAAGTCATCATTCTTGAACAGGATTTTGAGTAGATGTCCTAAAACACATCCTGGATCAGCTCTCCCTATTGGCCACAGGAGAGAAACATGAACTAAACGCACTTGTAAAATTGAATCTTTCTAAAATATGTTTATTGTCCCATCTGGTGTAATGTAGAGTTCAAGTGTACCAGGATGACGGTCATCAAAGGGATCTGGATCCGCTTTGTGGTATTCCTCTGTCTCTCTCTCAACCAACTCAGAGATTCTGCAAGTTTATCATAATAACAACATGTATGCTTAACACTGATTAGTTAAAAAGCTTAGAGCAGCATAGACATTTGACTCATTGTGTGCACAAAAAAAACACCCAACTCACTTTGTGAGAATATCAACCAGCTCCTCTGTGCTGAACTGCTGCTCTGTCTCCCACTTTTCCAAAAGAGCAGTCAGCTCTGCCTTGGAATCCACGCTGGCAGATGCCGACGCCATAGCGTTTCCTGACACATTGACGGAATACATACATGGTCTAATCCAACACAGGTACACACTTTTCCCACTTATTAGACCAGTTTAACTCATCTAAAACACACCAAGTCACCATAACGCACTTAAGCCAAAAAGGGCGCGCGCATCTTTAAGACCATGACTTTCTCAGCATACGTGCTGGCTCTGAACCAGCTGCTGCAGCTCTCCAGGGGCTGCAACTGTCAACTGCAACTGGCAGCTTGTTTGTGAACAAGTCGGCCGTTGAAATGCATCACCAGCTTTTGAAGACTGGTAGACATTTAGACGGGAAACGTACTGCAATAGGCGATTGACAGTCCAGCACAACTTTCGGTGTGGCTCGTAGCAGCAAGGCTTTGTACAGCAATGTTGTTGTGGGACTCATACAGCTAATGGGCTTTCATAGCGATACGATTTCGGCACCTCGCTGTGGCATTTCTGTTTCCGCATGAATGATATGCTACCAACAAATACGAAGTAATGGTGTACACACTTTCATCTCGCCGGGGTCAGCGCATATACATTAACTTACAGCCACAATGATCAGGAACAGCTAGCTAAAAATAGCAAATAAGCTAACTTTACCTTGTTCCACTCAGCTTTCCCACGATCACCAACGCCTTCTATTCAATAATATAAAGCAACCCGTGGCCACGGCCGATATATTGCTATTAACCAAGGTCTCACAGCCAAACCTTGATTGTGTTTATTGTAGCTTCCTGTTCACAATGTGTTATCATTATGGCGAACACCAATGATCCTTTAGCAATACACCTTTTTTGCAAACACGTTATACACGTCATTTGACCGGCGACAGTCCACTGTTGATGACGCAAAGACTTTAACAAAAAAAAAAACCATTGCGCAATACTTTCATTGACATTTTATAACATCACTTTAACATACCGGTTGTTATAGACATGTTATGAATGTAAACACAAGTATACCAATTATAGATATTTTAAAAAAAGAACATGTATTTAATTTAATAGTTTTAATTTTAGAAAAAAATCTTTTTTTAAATGTATTAGTTATTATGCATTATGCAATGTGTATATCATTTTGTAGAATTTAAATGTGTTATATAATTACATACATATATAATTGCATGCTATATAACTTTCAAATGGATTCCAAATATCAGTAAAGTTACATTACAGCACAGCAACAGGTAGCTGGGTAATTGTCAGCATTAACTTTAAACTCATTCCCATAAACAAAGTAAACGTGTGTTTTCCCTTTCCATCGGTAGTTCACCTTGGTGATGGGGATCAACTCAATAGTTTGCCGCTGAAAACAAAGAAATTAAGACATTTATCAACATACATGTATAAAATACATGTTTACACTGCAGTAAAAGCATACAAACACTAATTGAAAACACATTACTGTAACAGGAGCAATGTTTCACAGCCAGAAGACATTTCGAGACAGAATGATTAGAAGTTGAGGGGAAAAGCCTTCACCTGCTGTAGAATGCGAGATGTTTGGGAGTACTCAGTCTGGTGTTCCCGAATCAGGCGCTCTGCAGCACTTACCACATTAGGGTCAGGGAACCCCATCACAGGGTACACCTAGAATCATATTTCAGTTATTGTTTGCCATTGGTTTACAAACAACATCAAAACTATTTCATGAGGAAGTACATTACTGGATACATTTAAACCACAAACATATGACTACATCATGGTGTTTCCCCATTTGCTGAATCTAAAATCTATGCTCTTCCTTTCAACATGCACATGACTGATTTATTGAACTGGGTTCCTCTGGATAGACGAAGCCCACACAGTTTCCCAGAATACAATGGGGAAAATATTTCTAAATTAATGTTTTTCCAACAATTTAAGTATTATACTATAATAGTATCTATATTAGCTTAGTACCTAATTATTTAGGTACTATACATGATCATATAAAATTGAAAATATCCTCTTGTATCAACATCTTATTTATCTTACCAGGTACCGAGAGTCATTGAATAGCTCCTTGCCAGTTACTTTGTTCAGGTTTTCCAACAGTAGACCACTGGACTGTTCCACAACATAGTCACTGGAATTGTTAGTCCTGGGATAATACATGATAAAAATGGTATGATTAACCTTTAAGCCATTATACGAGAACAGAATAAAACAAACTTAGTATAGATTTTAAAATAAAATAAAGCACCATTTAATATTCAGGTTGATGCAGGCCAATAGCTGACGTTTTCCATCACATGTAGAGCATGTGTTTGATCCTTGGCCATTACATTGGGTGCAACTGCAACACAATAAAGTTGCATTAGCTTTGACAGGGACTCAAATGTAAGATACATGCCATGTAGCTATGGTTGAAATTATTAATTGAAATTAAAACAATGCATCTTTTTGCATGTTTACTTTTCTCTTCCTCTGCCATTACAGTGGTGGCACCTATCCTCTCCATGGCGATACCCAGAGCCATTGCACACCCAACAGACTTTCTGCCAAGGAAGAAAAAAAAAAAGAGGAAGAAGGCATGTCCCAACACAACCTCTGATACAGCCAACTCATTATGTCATTACTTACATTGCCAGCTCCACTACAGGTTTTGCAAGGTGATCTTCCCATACCCAAACAATCATGGCATTGCTGTAAATGAATGTTTAGGAATAAAGGATCAATGACTGATTTTACCTCTAAATACATGTGTGTCTCATACAGCATTCCAATAAGGACTTACCTTCAAAGAAGAGGTGTAGGGAACCTTGATAACTTGCTTGCTATCCTTGAACAAAGTGGGGGCTTGAGCAGCGATATCCCAGGGTCCTGGGGGTTGTTGGATAAAGGCATCCACAGGTTCCCCTGAACAAAAAACGTTATAGTCACCCAATTAAAACAAAAATAGAGTGTAGAGTATGCTGTATATAATGACTGCAATAGTTAAACTGTGCACACCATTATAGGGCTTTTGACTCCACACAGTGGACCTTGACTCGGTGAAGGTTTCCAGGCGGTACTTTAAAAAAAGTAAAAAAGTAAATAATTTGATTTTGATGAATAAGGGTATACACTCACGGACTTCATTTGACAATTCAAAGTAATATGAATATAATAAAAAGACAGAGGTTTATTTTCACGAACTTGGCCCTGATTCATACCCTGTATGTGTTGAAGGCTTCCATACTGGATATCACACCATCCTTTACAGGGGCTGAGCTGTAGCAGCATTTATTTGAGGCAAACAGGGCGAAAGCATCCCGGGCTGTCTCTTCACTTATAGACGGGATGCTGTCAATAGCAAGACATTAACATGTAATATACTTTTCAATCAATTATTCATTGGATCAAATCACTTTTAATGAACATAGCTATCTATGTCATTCTCATTTCACTGGGTTATTATGTAGGCCTAGCTATTATGTATTGTTAACCGTACGTCCAATGTGGTTGCGAGGGTTCAGGCTGTGGCGGGGGACTTGGGAAGGAAGGCATTGGAGGAGGCAGGAATCCCCCTGCAACAAAACAGTTAAACGTATAGGCAGAACAGTGTGGAAAGTCCCTATTTGGCCAGGTTCTGGTGAAAGAGGGACTGCTTATCAAATGCTTATCACATGGTGACAGCTAGGGCCCACCGTGGCATCATCCACATTGTACCTCCGCCTCCAGACAGTGTCCCTTCATAGCCAGGCATGTTGTCAAACGCACTGTAGGGAGGCGCGCTGGCCCCGAAGGAGTCTGCTGTGGGCGGGGCCGACATAGCTGAGAAAACAGGAAAAACCAGGGAGCGCCCATAGTGAAGAAATCGAGATCAATTCTTCCACTGCATTAAAACAAAATCCACCAGGATGCTATACAACCAACTCATTGCAAGCGAATTTGTTCGTTTCTTTTGGTGTGCAATATGGCCACACTATTAGTTATTAGTCCCCTATAAACCAACCATAACACATCCGCGTAGCATGATAAACATCTGTGAAGACAGTCAGAACTTACCGTGCGTTTCCAAAGGATCATTCATTTCCGAAAGGTTTGTACAATTAACGATAGACGGGAATAAGAGGAGCCTGAATCTTCAATGAACTATTCGAATTCGAAGTCCCGAATATAAGACGGAAACTACAGAAGCTACTTCTGGTGTGAAACCAGGAGCATCAATTTGGCAGAATGCACCACTACACCACGTCCCATCACACCTCGCAAAAGTGGTTGCGCCGAATGCGCACTGCCCACAGGTTTTGCAAGAAAGCGACGCACCTCGTCACCAAGGTTGCGCACGTAGGCCAAGTAGAAATTCAATTGCGGAATGTGCAATGCAGTTTGACACTCGTCATTAGTTGATTTTGCGATGTATAACCATGTGAAACAAAACAATAGGCTTTCTGGAAACCCAGACTCTTATAGGGTGAGGATAAACAGAGAAGGGCAGAGGATATGAGAAGGAAAGCTGATCAAAGCACGGGAGAAACACATCAATTAAATTAAAGCTGATCAACAGCGGTGCCTGGTAGAAACACAACACATACAGATGTTGAGTCTCTGTGTAAAAATAAATAAAATGGGTTTACCTGGTCCAACTTCGGGTGACATTGTGTATCCAGGGTTGACGAACCCAGGAAGCCCAGCACTATAACGGAAGATATTTTAATGTAGCCTCCAAAAAACATTTGTTTAGACCTAGTGTTCCTAAAATATCGACTTCAGACTTACCCTGTTGATCCATACGCCATGTTGTGTATTTATAACAGTGGCACCACACTTCAGTTCAGTTCACTTCAGTTTTAAGCACTCGTGACACCAAGTTAATTATTTCCCGTTTCCAAATGCTTGCACCCGTTAGGCGTTTTTAGCCGTAGTCCTATTTCACAACATAGGTTTCACCATGTGCATCTATCATGGGACATGGTCTATCATAACCTTCTCATCTCATGGCGAAAACAAGGAAAGGCCATTTCTTGAGAAATGAAAGCTTGATAAGGAAACAAATGTATAAAGGGGAGGTGCGTCCTTAGGGTCATTTATTTAAAAAAATAAAACAAAGAGGAAATAACGGGAGCACCGTCAAAAAACGCAACATGCAATACACAACGCTATAAAGTATGCACGCCATGCGATGCGATACATTTATAGTACGATGCATTTATAAAATGCATTAAAAGGTTACATTTTGAATTACCTCAACACAACTAACAGTTACATAGCCTACATTTTACTTTCTACTAATAGAAATACACTACCCATGAGCCCTTGCGAGACTCACGGAAGTCCTTTTCTCTCCTTCCGCTGTAGCAAGAGTCTCTTTCTGGATTGTCTCGGCCGGTGAGTTGACACAATCTATGTCCATCTTCAGGTTTATCTGCGCCATTCATACCCAAATCCCTCACATCGACTATGAATCAGGACTTTATAGCCATTTTCATGAAAGTGTATCTCATGATCAGCCGATATTAGATAAAACTTCATTTTGGAGCGAGGCTCCCTGCCCACAGTCGTTCGCAGTCATGTTGGCCGTTAGCCTCCAGTGCACGGCCTGCTATAAAACGTGGTCTATGTCTAGTGTGTACCTTGTAAAGGCGAGACTGAATATGTCAATTAAAGGCAGTTGGCGAATATTGTTAATGGCGACGTGTCTCGTTCTCGATTTCACGTGTTTATAAATGTAAGGAGCAATACGCAAGGCTAGCAAGGGAACGAGCTGCGTAGGCTAGCAGCTGACTAGTGCCTAGCTTACCTGCTCCTTCCTTACACACGCTGAGGACTGTCCCTATAGGCCGATGCACTGAAATGTATGTGTTTTGTCGGTTTTTGTGACTGTACAATTATCGCTAGTTGGTAACATTTGTTGGCTTCTCAGCCAGCCCACACTGGCATGTTATCTATCGCGTGCAGTATTTGTATTTCCTCCATGTATCCGGCTTAATGCTTGTGTAGGCTTGCACTCATTTTGGATGCATGTATTTACATTGTACCTTATATTGCTGGAGAGGGCTTATGGCATACCTTTTGCAAAATGTTTTTACCATTCATTTGCATGAGTCGTTGCCAGTATGTTGCTTTCCTGGTCAAACTAGGGTCTTACTAGTCTGTTTTTTTCCCTCCTAGTCACCATGGCAGCCCTGAGACCACTTACCAAGCCTAAAATCGTCAAGAAGCGGACCAAGAAGTTCATCCGCCACCAGTCTGACCGATATGTCAAGATCGCGGTAAGGATCTGTATGATGGATGCAATGCATGCAAGATGGTAGTTTTCTAGTCCTTGTCTGATGCGTTGCCTATAGAAAGCAGTAGTCGAATAATGCCTGAACATTTTGCATTTAATTTCTCTCCTTTCAGAAAAACTGGCGTAAACCCAGAGGTATTGACAACAGGGTCCGCAGGCGCTTCAAAGGCCAGATGCTGATGCCAAACATCGGTTATGGTAGCAACAATAAGACAAAGTACATGCTGCCAACTGGCTTCAAGAAGTTCCTTGTGCACAACATCAAGGAGCTTGAAGTTTTGATGATGAGCAACAAGTAAGTTGTGAGGCTGTGTACCCCATTTATCATTGACTGATGTATACCAAAGCTCTACAGTCTTGCTAGGAATGAGGATATCTCCAACACTTGTTCTGGGTGGTTTGGTTGGAAGTTTTTGCGGCAATACCAATTGTATATTAGGGTTTGTAATATCCGATCATGGAGAAACAAAATGCATAGTAGTTTCAATAGATGGAAATCCAAACCCCTCATTTTTATACATTTACAGAAATCATTGGCCAAGACATTGTCCAATGTCTGTAGCATTTTGCCATCTAGTGCTGTTTAAGCACTCAAGGTGTGGGCTCCAAATTGATGTTTTGGTTCTGAAAAGGCATGGTCTTTGAATAGAAACATTGAGCAGGTCCTCTTGACTACCGAGTCTAGCGAGCCGTGTTCAGATACGTCTTTCCCTCTACTTCTGTCAGTTTTGTCTTGTCTTCTAGTGTAGAAATGAGGGTCACTAGAACGTAACCTCTTCTTCCGAGAGATGGGGTTGCCCATGCAACCCCCCCCCTCGCAAAAACAATTGCCTTCAATCTGCGTAAACGCCCTGACGTTTCAATCAAATGTCAAAATTGAACAATGGGTTCTCCTAGGGCTGCCCCCTAAAAGTCGACCAACCAGCTTAGTCGATCAACAGAGACTTAGTCAAATCAGTTTTCATTAGTCGCGCAAAAAGTAAAACATAAAAATAACCCAAGCATCGCAAACCGAATACATCCGTGGTCGCAACAAGCCCTGATTTAACTCATCGCTGCAGAAATACTGACCAATCCACCTGGGCAGGTAGACACCTGGGCAGGTAGACACCGCTAGACACGCGGGACTCATACCGGTGATCGCGGCTTTAGTTCGCCGTGTCTGATCGCTGTAATTCGGAGCGTGAATATCTGTTGAATATCTAATATCTTTCTAACTTTAAAACACACTTTTGTATTTTTTAAGACAGGACGATAGTCGCACATCCCTAGTACTTCGCCGTAAAGGTGAACCCTCTCTGACTCCGCTATTAACATGAACCGCTCCGCCGGAGGAGCCGCACATCCCCACGCACCGTACACCAAAATAAACTTTTTTCTCCATTTGCTTGCTTTTAAATAACATTGTGTGCAGTTATATGGTGTATAAATACAATTGTCAAAAGTGTTCAATGTCTCCTTCCTGGTTGACAAACTTCAGAACAGCGTTGTCTCATGCCGTTAATAGGCGGCCCGCTTCGTGTGCGCTTGTAAAAATAATATTTTAAAGTCTTATTACGGTTATGTATTATCTGTAAAGTAGCACAAGGTGAGCAGTGTTTATTTTATAACCCCCTCGCCCTGGAACTCAAACCAATCTCTGATGCCCCAAAAAATAAATCAAAATAATTACATTAAAAGTGCGACGATTAGTCGACTATCGGCTTGAAATATCGACTACTAGCCGACTAAGAAAATCTTTAGTCGGGGGCGGCCTTAACCGTTCTCCAGATATCCGCCTCATCACGTTCATTGTCAATTTTGCAACGGTTTGCATTAGATTTGATTTTAAGACTCTGCCTAAACCTACCTCTACGAAAACCTCTTTGCGCTGCTTTTTATTGCCATCCTATCGTGACCCAGGTTTTCATCACATGTCCTACCAACTAATAATGCACTAGGTGGTACTCACTCTAAAACACACTTATTTCAGGCGGAAATTAAATGTTCAATTTTTGCTGTTCCAGCTGTATTCACTCTGATCCAGTAGCATCGACATTGAGTTCTTGCCTTGCACAACAATTTCACAGGTGTTGTCTTTATTTTAGTACCAAGGTTACATACTATAGCCCTTGTAGTTGTGGAAAATACTTCATATACTTATTTTCGGCAAAAACCTGAGAAAGGGACGAAGTGATGAAGCGGTTGGTCTGTTAAATGTGACTACTTCACACATAAGCTTGTTTGCTATTTGCTGTGCTTGAGGTACAGCAAAAAGTGGACAACAATAGCTCTACCTAAAGTACAAGAGATGGCATCTCATGTTTGGGAAAAACAGAATTTCAAGTGTAAAGTATACTGGCAACCATGCAACCCAGTCAAAATATATAATGCCTAATCAGGCTTGATGGTGTTCATGTAAAGGTCAATAGCCAGTTTTAAATTGAATGTCTTTCAAACGAAATGCTTAATGGATCGTCGTGATTAGATTGAAAAGTCAGTGCCCATGTCAAAACGGCGTGAAGACACAAACAAAACGTATTTAGCGATGTCTTTTAATGATCAAAGTTGAATTGAGTTCTGCAGCCCCTTCAACATCTTATTTAGCAGTGAATTAACGTGTGCATTATGTCAATTAGTGTTGATTCTAGTTGTATGTCCAACAGCATTATTGGTTATCTGTTAAAAATGAGTTCCATATTATTGGTGAATGCCCAATTGGTTACCAATAGTACAAGTAATAACAGACTCATCATATTGTCACTAAATTGCTCTCTAATATGTGAACTATATGGTAGTTTGTGCACCTCAGCTCTTGTTGGTGGGCTCATTTTAAATCCAAATGTGCTTTTTTTTTTTCTAGGACACACTGTGCTGAGATCGCTCACAACGTCTCGTCCAAGAACAGGAAGATCATTGTGGAGAGGGCCGCTCAGCTGGCCATCAAGATCACCAACCCCAACGCCAGGCTGCGCAGCGAGGAGAACGAATGATCTGGCCATTATTTTCAAAATAAAGTCGTTAAAAAATGTAAAATGACTGTCTCTTGTGGTTTTAGTCTTAAGGGGTTTGGTCTAAATGTTTCATATGGTCTGTTGTTTAGAATAAGACTCGACAAGGAAATGTGGTTTCATAATCTGAAGGCACAGGAAATGCTGTCTTAACACTTTGTTGAGGATGTTACGCTGAATATAGGAAAACGTTGCACTGAGATGACTTAATATTGACTTAACATATTCAGTACAGGGTTTTAATATGAAAACCTAGACTGTAGAAATCGGTCCCTTCCCCAGCCAGCTTCCCAGGGAGACTGTTTCCATTGCTTGGCAGACCCAAGCTGTGCCATCTGCTCGGAGAGAAGGGACACTGTGTCCATAACGCACTAATATTAGCCTTCACTAGCCGGCTGCACATGGCCGCATTACATAGAACCGCGCAAAGATCCCCTTTTTAAAAACTAATAAACTGGGTTACACCGCCATGGTCCCCGTGGAGGCTGACCCCGAGGACCGGACCACCTCCAGACCACACTATGGAGATGCAGCCCGGGCCGGACCGCAGCAGTAAACGGCGTGCAGGGGGACTAACGGCGTTGGTCTCCTCCATGAGAAGCAACATGTCCGCCAGGGTGGTGTTCGGAAAGGCGGCAGCGCCGAACCCCAAGCGGTTCACTTTAGCCTTCTCTACCGCGGAGCCACCGCGGAAAGGGATATCCTCTTCAGACGGGAAGCGGCGCTTCGCTTTCTCTCTCAGATGTCGGCTCGGCATCATCAGAGGCAGGACCAAAGGTACGCTTAGTATTCACACATTTTGGGGACTTCTTACACCATAACACTTTAGCTTGACGCACTCGAGTCATGGGCCCCCAATCCATGTTGCACAACATGTGCATGACCCCAAATAACCGGAGGACCTTGATGGCCAGCAGGCCACGTGTGTGTGTGTGTGTGTGTGTGTGGGGGGGGTTAAGGCTTTGCACAACGTTGGTCTGAAGCGCAGAAGTTGGTCCAAGTGTGTCACAGCACAGGTGCTTTTCTCTGGGGCCAGGGGTCCTACTAGGTCTGCAGCATCAGCTGGTCCTCGGTTACCATGGTGACGTCCTGTATCCTGGAGAGGATGGGAGCGAAGACTATAACGAAGGCTACGCGTGATGGCGTCTTTAACTGCTGGTCGGCAATATTTGGATCATTTGAAGACATTTAGCTTGTGATTGGGGATTCAACCATAAGATGGCAGTGTTTAGGCCTACTCTTATCAATAAAAGTGTGTGTGTGTGTGTGTGTGTGTGGACATAGACTGAAAGGGCCTAACCTGTGCAATACTTTCGAAAGGAAAGTGATCAATATATATGGGCAAAGTTCCTTTCATTTGGTAGGAGTTTCAGGCCTTCCGGTGTGATTGTTATTATGAGCACTTACAGGGTTATCATAGCAACAATACAAGCCAAACAAATATGCACAGAGGTGGATTCTGGTATCAAATAAAAACTATAAAGCGACGATTTTCCCCCGGGAGGGTCGATTTATTGGCTCCCTTACTCCATCACTCCGTTCCCCAGGGAATATGAATCTGACCAATACACCGCAAAGTCTCAATCTCCTCTTTATGCTGCTGGAAATTAATTAGTTCTGCTCTGAAACACTGTGCTGCTGCCTCATGCTGTAAAGGAGTATTAAGGGGAAAATTCTCTGAGGAAATTAGCTACGGCTAAGAGCACTGTGGCCACTGGAAGACATAACTGAAAGGCGTTGTAGGTAACATTTTAAGAGCTATTCTTATTTTTGTGTAATTTGTTAGAAATGGCACGTGGCCGTCCGTCAGCTATTAGTGAGTGAAATGCGCTGTGAGAATATCCGTTCTGAGTTGACTGCACCTGCCTCTCTTATCAGCCTTTTTTTTTTTTTTTTAGACCGCTCCCGGCTCATTTATGACCAATCAGGGCCTCTTTTCCCCGATTGGTTCAGGGAATTCATCTTGCCTGTCAATCACAGGTGCGTGAAATGCAATACTTCTTAATGGTGGAGAAACGCAGAGAGGGAAGCGACGGTTTTTGCCGTTGTTTAGTGTCAAAATGTTCTACTTTTATATCCTACCTACAGCACCTTTAATGACGCCCAGTTGCAGTCTGTACGATCCTCTAGGGCCGGGCAATATATCGATGTTATATCTATCGTGATATGAGACTAGGTATCGTCTTAGATTTTGGATATCGTAATATTGTGATATGGCATAAGTGTTGTCTCTTCCTGTTTTAAAAGGCTGCTTTACAGTTAAGTGATAACAAAATTAGAAAATACTTTTCATTTGTCAAGTACTTCATTCATACAGGAGGATATACAAAAATTGATTTTACAGTTTGGTTATTTTATATAGACTATTGAATTACTAGAAAACATGCTAGATATTGTTATCAAGATATTAAATAGGCTATCGATATATATGTTTTTGGCCATGTGATCCACATGGGGGATATATACAGTATATATATTTCTTGAGATGTCCTATTTTAGTGTCTTTGTGCCATAACACATTTTACATTGCTGCATTTCTTGTGCCTTTCCATAGCCTTCTTATCTGTGAGGGGTGGGAGGATTACACTGCAGAAAAGAATGAGGTGAAAATCAGGCTCTGGGAGAAGAAAATGGGTCTGTGGAGAACGAGAGAGAGAGAGAGAGAGAGAGAGAGAGGGAGAGGTTATCTGTGGTGAGCGAGGCACAGAGGCATGTGTGTGCGTGACACGTGGTTAAACAGGTGTGGGACTGTGTCAAGTCGATGGACAAGTTGGGGGCCCCTTTCTGCTTTGGGTAAGGCCAGGCCAACAGCAAATCGCCCTCTGACCTCCGCGAACAAATAGCTTCACAGCCCCCCCCCTTCGCAAAATGTACAATTTCTCGTCGTCACACATAAATAATCCATTTCACACAGTTGTATTATTTAAAGTACAATACCCTATATTACATACCTGCTTTGCATAAGTGAACATGATTCATGTTGTTACTGGGGCCGTCGTAAACGAGAGAGATATTTCTATTAGACGCTGTTGGGATAGGAATGTTGTGCGATGCCAGAGGTGTCCTCCCAACGCCGGCTGGAGATAACAGTATTGTGTGGACGGACGCAGCGTAAGGCGTCGCTGACTGAAGTGTGTGTGAGAAAGATGTGACTGCTTTGAGCTCCGAGCAGCAAGAGCTCTGTATGGTAATGAATGCGGGGGTAGTGTTAATTGTGTGTGTGTTAGTGTGTGTGCGTGTGTGTGTGTGTGTGTGTGTGTGTGTGTGTTCAGAGTTTTGTGTAGAATTAGGTACAGTGTGAGTGTGAACGCGGTGTGCGCATGTGTGCCTCCTCGCACATATGTACACGTGTGTGTGTGTGTGTGTGTGTGTCTGTGTGTGTGTGTGTGTGTGAGCGCAGCGGAGTAGTGGCAAATGGGGAAAGAATGAGTGTGACT
>JAOPJH010000001.1:5766525-5779268 GCA_027122575.1 Merluccius polylepis | reverse complement strand
TTATTATTATTATTATTATTATTATTATTATTATTATTTATTTATTTATTTATTTATTTATTTATTTATTTATTTATCTTTATTTATTTTATATATTTTTTTTTTTCTCCAGGAATCCTCGCTTGAGAAACAAGTATCTGAGAAGGAGGACCAAGGGGAGCAGGCCACAAAGGAAGCCAACGTCCGTATCAGGGACCTGGAGCAGGCCTTGCAGAGAGCCAAGCAGGACATGGCTCGGCAGCTCCGGGAATACCAGGAGCTGATGAACATCAAACTGGGCCTGGACATCGAGATCTCCACCTACAGTAAACTGTTGGAGGGAGAAGAGGATAGGTAAGCAGGAGAAGCGAGAGAAGCATTTTGTGCGATCTTCTCAAACACACAGAGGGCTAGAACGTGGACAGGATAAGGATGCACTCATCAGATTTTTTAAGGCCGATACCGATTACTGAGGGTTATTTTACAGTATAATATATATAATTGTCCAATTCCTTTAAAACACAGACCTATATAAAACCTATTACTATATTATGGAAGATAATGAAAGAGGGACATGATCGGCTCCTGCAATCGGCATATTTCAAGTTGATCGGCCGATTTCCGATCACATGTTTAGGGCGTATATCGGCCAATAATGACCAGTGGCCGATTGATCGGTGCATCACTAATTATATACATGCTCTTTTGTTTTCCTCTCTCTTTATTCACAGGATTGGCCAACAGGCGGTGGTCAGCATTCAGACTTTGCCCACCAAACGCCAGTACACAGGTGAGGATGGTTTGAAGATGCATCTGCTTCTTGGAGGCAGGTTTTCTGAAAAGGCCTCCTTAGTGGATTCAAGCATATAGAGCATTAACATACAAGTCAGTGACTAATGATAGGACTTTGACTGCAGGGAACCACAGCAGCTCCTTCTTTACTGTGAGTACAGTGTTTCTTAGCCTCAAGGGTAGCTTGAGTAGCTTGAGTAACCACAGCTGACACGACATGCAGCACGCTTGCTCTTTGATAACACATTTAACATACAAGACTTTCTTTGTCTGTGTATGAGCGCATACGCGCGTGTGCGTGCATGTGTGTGTGTGGGTGTGTGCCCGCTCTGCCCTGTGAGCCTCTGCGGTATGCGTCATGTTGTTCCCCACTGTGGTGTCACCCTCAGGTGTAACGGAGAACAACGAGATCAGCAAGCAAGACAGGTCCCCAGCCATTGTGGTTAAGGTAGTGCAAACCGAGGACCACGTCACTATGTATAATTAAACCAATAACTTTATTCTAGTCCAATATTTAAGTTTTTTTTTTTTTGCATGGTTTGGATTTCTGACGTACTGTTCCGATACTATTATATTTTGTTAGCACATTTCTCTCAATTTGAGGCATTGACCAATGCCAAACAAATGTGTACTGATAGATTTTGGACCGGTATATGACCTTATCTGTGTGACGATTTGTTTAAATAAACATACTTTACAGACTACACATTTGTACGTTTTGACATTTATTCCTACCCTAATCACACTTTTTTTCGTCCTAAAGTCTTGCACTTGTGCAGCTAACTCATATGAATGAATGTGTTTTACTATCACCGTGAAGCTGCCACGCGTATCAGCAGCCCCACAGCTTCATCCACCATGAGCTCACCGTTGGTCATCCAAAACAAACACGGGTTCTATGAAGTGGTGACCATACCTGGACTGCAGAGATACCGCAAGCATTAAACATGAAAGGACACCAACAAGGTCATTCCGTCAACGTTTTGTTCTGCAGGTAAAGTTAGTCCAAGGTTTTGAAGAAAGTAGCCCACTGGGACCAAAGTAGTGGCCTACATAGGTGCACCACATATTTGGGACCGTTTCTAGCTCCATCTGGTAGGCTACTCTAGCTGTTCCCCGTCCCCTTGTCTGGGGGCAGTCCCCTTGTCTCTGGGGGCAGTCCCTGTCTCTGGGGGCAGTCCCTGTCTCTGGGGGCCTGTCCTTGGCTGCAGCCGTCCCATGTCCCTTTAAAAAATAGAATTTAAAAAATTATGAATAGATTTTGAAATGGCAAAGGTTTTGACTTTCTCATGAATATTAGTTTCTAGACAGTTGGGAATGAATCTCTTGTCTGCCTGATAGGCTGTGACAATACAATAGAGAATGATTCCTTATGAGGAGCTGCTTTGGGTGGTTTTTGGCTGGTTAACCAAAGCTTAAAACCCATCATAGGGCATGCACTGCCCAATATTTAGATATTTTTCCGCCAAACTACCTTGCCTCAAACTCTAAAACTACATTTTAATCAAACTCACTTTTTTAGGCTACATCTAATCTACATCCATGTCAAGAATGTGGTGGAGCGACGGTTTGATATGTTGTTGTTAAACTGGTCCATACTCTTAATTGTTGTTTATTAGCCCTCAGAAATGAACACAGGGAGAACATTGTGTACTTATAAGGATCAGGCATCATGCTCAAACATGCCTAGTAGGCTGCAGGACATTGGGATTTCCAATGTCAACCCCTAGGACCGGTAGGCCTATCGACTCTCGTTCCCCTGTTTCTAGACTATTCAAACTTCCACAACACAACAATACAAATCTCAAA
This sequence comes from Merluccius polylepis, assembly GCA_027122575.1. NCBI lineage: Eukaryota > Metazoa > Chordata > Actinopteri > Gadiformes > Merlucciidae > Merluccius > Merluccius polylepis. The sequence goes on along the minus strand of JAOPJH010000001.1, from coordinate 5,776,688 downwards.
TAAAGACTAACCTTGAAATCCGGATACAACTGTGCTAGTTTGTACACGTGTCGAATGTACAACCAAGTAAAATAACATACAGAAGAAGTTCAAGTGGTTACCAGCAGATGGCAGTGTCTGAATAGTAGTCTACCTAACAGTAGTCCAGCCTTAGTCGACGGTAGACAACGTAGTACTTGTAGTAGTAATAATACTAAAATTAATGATAATAATACTAATAATAATTTTAAATATATATATATAGTTATAATCATTATCACCATTTACATTATAATTATTTAGAAAAAAGTGGTCACGTGGTTATCTGTAGGGCGGGGCCAGGCTGCATGGTTGGCAGGCGTAGCTTAGCTTCGTAGTTTTCTTCTTTAAAAAAATCAAGTGTTTGTTTCTATGCTATTGTACGTATGTTGAACATGCATGTACATATCGTCCTTGCCTAACTGGCATGTCAGGACGTAACCCTGTCGGCCTAACCAGTTATGCATCCTACTTCCGTGTGTACAACTGGTCATGATTGGCAGATCCCGCCTGAAGTCTTGAGCAACGTTGTCCCTTCACTTCCTTTCACGCATGTGCTTAATCGGCTCCATGTCCAGGAGCATTCACTAACTGCGTTATACTTTAATAACCAAGCGTGATCTGAACGGAAGGTAGGCATAAGGAAACAGACCAAAAACGAATAATATTGGTTGATATACAGTGTACTTTCTTACTATTATTACCTATTATTATTACCACACCATTACATTATGTAGGACTACTCATGTATTACATAACTATATGTTGTCATCGCAGGTTTTGAAAGCATGGACAAAACAGCCTTGTTAGATGACCTTATGTCCAATAAGGGCACATCATCCCTCCTGGGCGGCCAGCTGCCAATCAAATTGGTTAAAGACAACCAATATATACCTCCTTTGATGACCGGGGCTGAGGCAGACACAGGAACCAACTTTACCTCTCTTGGCCGCGTCATCGACTCGGTTCTGTCTGACCAAATGAAAACAGTCGTATTAGTTGGCTCAGCAGGATCCGGTAAAACAACTGCCTTGGAGAAGTTTACTTTCGACTGGGCCAGAGGGGATCACGGCCAGAAATTCTCCCACGTCTTCTTCTTTGACTTGAAGGATCTGAATTGTCTTGACGGCTTATATACGCTGAAGACATTGCTACTCCAGAATCGTCATCGTTTTGACCCAGAGTCTATGGCTCTCCTGCTGCAGAAGCCGGAGAATGTGTTGTTTGTATTGGACACATTGGACCTGTACAAACATCCCTTGGACCGCTCGGTCCACACTCTCTGTTCTGATCCCAGCATGCCAACCACCATGTCCACTTTGGTGAGCAGCTTACTTCATGGGACACTTCTGAATGGAGCCACTTTTTTAGTGGCCACCAGGCCAACAGAAGGTCTGAAGTTTCTGGAGGGCTTCAAGGTGGAGCTGTTGGGCTTTTCAAAACCCCAACGAGAGGCCTACTTTGGGCAGTTCTTCCCTGACCCACATGTTGCCAACATTGCTTGGCAGAACATGGAGAGGACATTAGGTTTTTATGATTTTGGTTCTTCTCCTCGTTTTTGTTGGACCATTTGCTCAGTTTATAAGTCTCAGCTGGATGCTGGAGAGAGACTGCCTGAAACAATAACTGAGATATGTGTAAATGCAATGGCACAAATAGTTGCATCACTTTCACTCGATGAAGTCAGTGCCAGAGAACTGGTTTTGGCCCTGGGTAGAGTGGCTGGTCATTGCTGCATTGACCCGAATTCTAGCTGCAGCAAAGAAACAATTGCATCTTTGGGTCTGGAAAAGCTCCTTAACCCTCGGGTCCTTATCGACTCTTTCCTGAGGGTAGACGGTGACCTGGAGTCAGACCAATGTGTCTTGTCTTTTCACACCCAGCTGATGCAAGAGTTGCTATTGGCTGTGTCTTTCCTTGTGGACAATACGACGATAGCTAAGGATGTGACTGACCTATTGAAAACACATGAAGGCCATGTGGAGTATCTACATGTTTACCTGGCAGGGCTTTTAAATTCCAGTCAGCGGAGACCACTTGAGTCTCTGCTGGGGACGTTTAACAGTGAGCGGCTGATGGATTTTAAATGTTGGCTTAAAACCAGCTCTCAAAAGACGCTCGAAGGGTACCACAAAGAAAAACACCTGAAATGCTTCCGTCTGCTCCATCAAAATCAAAACGATGTGTGGGTGAAGGAAATCATCACGTCTTCAGCTCGGATTGGCCTCAGCTATCAAGGCCTGGGCCTGCTGGACTGTGTTGCTTTGAACTACATCGTCCAGTGCCTTGGAGGGATGGAGCAGTTTAATCTGTATTTAGAAAAGAATTTGACAGAGGAGGGAACAGATATCCTGATCCCAGCCATGGGCCTGTCTCAGAAGATAATGTAAGTCACAGAGTAAGCAGTACATTTGCATTTGTTTAATCATTGTATGTGTGTTTTTATTTTATTTTTACCTTTTGTTCACTGTGACAAACAATCCAGAGGTTGTGGGTGAGCGCAGGTCACGTCTCTCTCTCTCGCTCTCTCTAGGTTATCACAATGCTCCCTGAGGGCTGGCTCTGTTGCTCATATAGCTAGGGCCTTAAGGGAAGGAATAACCAAGGAGCTGGATCTGTCTTATACCCATCTTGGAGATGAAAATCTCAAAATCCTCTGCAGCGGACTTGGAGCCTGCAAACTGCAAAAATTAAGGTCAGATTTTCCCAAAACAAGCATCATAATATATCTTGGGGTGTGGGGGGTATTGAATTATCTCCAAAATGAACACTTATTTTATTCATGTAGAATACCATCATGCAAACTGACTGAGGCATGCTGTGGAGATCTGTCCTCCGTGCTGACCTCCTCCACTTCCCAGCTGTGTGTGTTGGATCTGATGTTCAATGAGCTCGGCGACCAGGGTCTCACGCAGTTGTGCCATGCCCTGCAAAGCCCTTCCTGCAAACTACAAGTGCTTCAGTATGTATAAATCCACATCCACATATCTCCAGCCATATTTGGCTGGAGACTACATTCTAAAAGCAATATCACACAAGAGGGAGTGCTGTTATACTGAATATCAGCACGGCTGTGATTAGGTCATAGGTACAAGGCCGAGTGGCGACGATATTCACAGCCTACAAGCGCCATTTATTAGTTGACAGTAATAACATTATGGTTTCTTTGTTTAATCATTTATTTGCTCCGCCAACACTAATAGTTACACAACTGGACTGGACTGTTGCCAATAACACATAATAATTTCCTGTTACCGTTATGTAACGTTAAAAGTCCCAGTGCTTTTATATTAAATATCAGCACTCATGGAATGCCTCTTGTCCAATCAAATGACTCCGTCGAACTAACTGTGCTAAATGGGTCCATGCATGAATGTAATGGAATTTCATTGAATGATTTATAATACATTTCTATGTTGTGTCCGCATCATTTATTTCCAGTTGTTTCAGTTTAACATGTTGTCTTATCTTTGTGGTAATCAAAGGCTGCAACACTGTCAGTTGACAGCAGGATCCATGGAGGCTTTGTCCAGAGCCTTGTGTTGCGGCCAATCAGAGCTCAGAGTTCTGGACCTGACACAAAATACGATTGGTGACATTGGAGCAGAGCATCTAGCCCAAGCACTACAGTACCCACATTGTAACCTACAGAGGCTCACGTAAGGCAACACTAAAAATGATCACATTATTATCTTTCTGCTTTTCTGTTACATTTTAAAGGAGCACTAAGCAATCATTCTGTCAAAGTCAAAATCATCAGATTACTCATAACATTCCAGCAGCTATCTGTAAGTCCAATGTTGTGCCATACAAAACAAAATACTACAAGGGCCTTATGACTGTGTAGTAGGCTGTCGAAAAATGTTCAACCCACTGGGCAAAAAACAACCAATCAGGGCTTGTTTTGAAGCTATGAATCAAGAAAAATTCTCATACCTTTCTCAAGGGAAGGGCTTTAGGGCAGGGGAAGGTTTTTTTGCCTTCTTTCTTTTTTCAAATTCTTGTAGGTTAGTGGAATTTCCTCTAAATCTTGCCTGCTGCTCCTTTAAATACAACAGTCAGTCTAAATACAACAACTGTGTACAGTAACTTTTACTGTCCCATCTTTTTTCAGACTCGTTGACACAGAGTTGACTGGGAGGTGCTGTCCCAGTTTGGCCACGGTCTTGAGATCAGACCACTGCTCCCTGGTGGATCTGGATCTCTCTGTGAATGAGCTGGGACCGGAAGGAGCACTGCAGCTCTGCAAAGCTCTCAGAAAACCCGGCTGCCCACTGGAAAAACTCTGGTACACTCTTGATAAAACTCTACCACTTTTGATAATACACTGGTCTTAGACAGGGGTATGTTGTAAATCCCTGTCATTAAAGGGACTTGAACCTGCTTGCTGCACACAGGTGTCGCGTGAGGCGACTTAAACGCTTGTTTTTCTTATAGTTTGACGCGGTGTGAGTTGACATGGGTGGTGTTTACCGAGTTTGGCCTGTTACTGAGGAGTGGGAGCTCCCGGCTCAAGTCCCTGTCTCTAGCTCTGAATAGTGTAGGAGATGAAGGGATGAAAGACCTGTGGAAGGCTATCGCAGATCCATGCTGTCTTCTGGAGGACTTGAGGCAAGTAAATCGCCACCTAACTCGCACTACCTTTAAACTCAACACGATGCCCGAGATGAGCAGCTTTTGAATGAATTTGAGTAGAATCTAAATGCTGGTTTCACTTTATCCTGTCCGTGTCTTGCTCAATGTGCCAAGTGCACCAAGAACCGTGAAGGTAACTCAAATAGTACTTTACCGGTATTGATAAGCACCTGCTCACTTCAGACTAACTGTCTGCCATTTGAATTCCATACATTTTAGTATTGAAATGACGGAGCTGACGGACGCCAGCAGTGGGGACCTGTGTGCAGCACTGAGGGCCAGTCGCTCCCTGAAGAGCCTGGATCTGTCCAACAACTCGCTGAGCGACGCCTCGGTCACAGCCCTGGTTCAGGTGGTGCAGGACAGCCCCTTCTTGCAGGAAGTAAAGTGAGTGATCCTCCACACATTACCATACCACTATTCTCACAAATGAGCAAAAAAAAGGGCAGACGAGCTGAAAAAAGTAGGTGAACAGGGCATTTCATTTTTTGTTTCACTTAAATTGTTTTCCCACCAATCGTGTTGCTGGGGGTGGGGATCTGGAATGGGTCACTGGTAAACTAAACTTTTCCTGTAGCCGGTGGGAAGACAAGTTAAAACATCTCGTCTGGACACCAACATCCTTAGACAAAGTCTGGCCACTGTAGTAATACATTTGTTAAAATAGTCTTCTGAAACTTCCATCTTGCCACATGCGAATGAGTTTATCTTCGGAAGAATATATCCGTAACAAATCAAGAAAAACTGCGTAACTCCGCCCCTCGCACTTTTTTGGTTTCCAACCCAGACGCAGTTTGTTCTCCCCCAAGAAGTTCGGCTATAGCATTGTCAAATTTCTGGATCCGAGTTTACCATACCACACACACACCAACTACTTCCTGTTGCTCCACTTTGGCTCTACACTGTCAATTGTATGGAATTTTGCAATGTCTTTTTACTGATCGTCCTTTCCTTTAACAATTTTTCATTTCAGCCTGAGGTATAATGACCTCAGTGACGACGCTTGTCAGATCATGGACCAGTGTGGTAAAATAAAATACTAAAGGTTTAAGTTTATGACATTCCTTTGTCATAATGAAAATTAAGATTGCTTAAAATGAATGAATTATTAATAAATTGCAACTGTATGACATTTTCAACCATTTAATAAATATAACTACTTAAAATACATGGGTGAATTTAATTAAATACATTTTTAATGAAAATTAACATAATTTGGTATTTTTGGAACAGTTTCATTAAGGCATATAAAACAGTACTTCTTCAACCATCAAATATATTATTCAATGATAAACCTCTTTCATTTCACAGAATAAAATGTCTCACTGTGAAATTGTAATCGCAATACAAAAACAACAAAAAATAAACTTGCTTTATAAAATTGTCTACGCCATTCTGAAAGTACCTGACTGCTGTAAACACAAGAGACACACAGTGATAAATAGTCCTCACTCCAGAGGCAAGGTGGATGTCGGTGGAACTCTGCTGGAGGTGATTTTAAAGCCACATATAAAGAACAGAAATGGATCTCATTTGTAACGGCCATTCACACTGGGGTCCTTTGAGTCCTTCGAATTCCTGCAGTTTGCGTCGGCCTCCTCCTCCGAGCTGCTCTCGATGTCACTGCGGTCGTCCTTCGCCACCTGTGAAACGGTGATACCGTATATGTGTCAACAGAGTCAACCCCCCACCGAGCTGCTTCAGAATTGACATGCAGAATGACATGAATGATACACGTGATGACAGACTACAACTAGACGTTTACCTTTCCCTTGAATAAGGCCTTGATAGCGATGCGAGCGATGAGGTAGAACCAGATGACGTGGAGGACCTGTAGCACCAGCAGCAGCCCATTCAATAGCCACCAGGACTGGTAGGGACCAACGATCTCCCAGCTCTCAATCAGAACGCTGTGCACAATCCTGGAGCCCAACCAAATACATAATTGCAGTTTAACAGTTTGGGGAGTTGGATTCAGATTTATTTAGGCCCTGGTGAATACTATGTAGAATAACATACACGGCTATGGGGGGAGGGGGGGGATAATAATAATAAAAATAATAATAATAATAATAATAATAATAATAATAATAGGAAATAGCATTTTGTATAGATCAAAAACTCACCAGAATGGATAGATGACAAGGCGAGTAATGAAGAACACTATGCTGAACACGATGAACAATGTGTCACATAGCTTCTGACACTTGGCATAATTGGCAAGTTTAGCAGCCTAGAAGAAAGAAATAAAGTCAATATAGAGCTAGTTAATATTTATTACCTCAACAGAAATATCCAATGTTGCTAGTTATCTTACCCCACACTACCTAAGCCCATGTGAATGCCAGGTGAAAAGGGGTCCTATAGTGTGATTATAATACACATGATTATTTTTCTGTACACAAAGGCTTCCATGTGGTCCTGTCATTTAGTAGTGAGGTGATATTATGAACGTGAGAGAACTACTTTCTCTCATTTGTATTATTTTTTTCCATGTTCATCCTGTTTTGTTGATATTGTAGATTGTCCATAATGTGATGTTTGAATATCATGTCTTGTCTTTTGTGTGGACCCCAGGAAGAATAGTTGTTACTGCAGTAATAACTAATGGGGATCCTAAATAAAAAATACAAAACATATTCAATCTCTGTTATTGCCACACAGTCTGGACAAAATATCTTAATGGATAGGTAGTAATAAATCAATCATACATTTTTATTCACCCACAGAGGCAGGAGCATATTCTACAGCTATCATTGATTATAATAGCTGGCTCCATGAGTGCTGCTACATAGGCCTAATTCACCTAGCGACCATATTGGTTCCAAACTGTAGCTGCAGCTAGCATCTAGAACCAAGATGGCCGCTAGGTGACTTAGGTGGCATCAGGGGCTGCCATATCAGCTTCATACTTGACCATGGAACTGCATACTTTAACTACTCGCTATTAAACTGTAAAAGAGCACAGGGTTATCTATTAACCAAGAGAACGTGCATGCTCCCTTCAGTAAAAAGCTGTAGACTTTTACATTTAACAGGGTGTGTCACAGGCATAATTCCCACTGAACAACATTAGTGCCACAACCAGCAGAGCACAACCAGTGAACTATGGGAATCCATAGTTCACTGGTGTTATTTACAATTTAAGGACCTACATGTGAAAAACAATGTAGTGAGTTACTCATTTTGTCTTGAGTACCTACTCTGCCTGCACTGCAGTATGCATCCATCGCCACGTCTGATGACAAATCAACAACAGATCACTGTGAGGGATTTACCTCAAGGAAGATGTCGGCTGCGTCATGCACACACATGACCAGGGTTCCAGCTCGTAGCATGTTGTTAGCATAGGAGAACGTGATGAGAGAAATGGTGGCAAAATGGTGGACGAGCATAATGTTGAAATCCTGAAGGAGGTTACACAACAAAAAAACAGTTATTTGTTCATTTGTGTTACTTGCTTTACTGGTTATATATTGGCTTGACTTGGAACAGCAGAGTTTCGGGGTAAAGGTTGAAGGGGAACCTGGTTCAACAAGTATATGTTGAACTAGTTATTTTTTTCTTCAAACACAAAAGACATCACTCAAGTCTGGAATTTGCATGACACACAACTTTGCCATTTGGATTTAGAGGCATGGGGACGGCGTATAGGTGTTTCAGGAAAATCCAGTTGGGTGTATGCCACACCAAAAACAACACCACCACTAGAGAGCCAACTATGAGAAAAGATCATGTAGATGCTTGAGGTAGTGGTAGCAACAGTGTGCTCACCTTGCGCTTGATGTCTGTAAACTGGGACAGCATGAGTGACCAGTAGAAGGCCAGTTCAGCTACATAGTAGTTGTACTGGCCAGGGCTCAGTGGCTTTGAGGGAAAATAAAGTAAGAAAAATACTGTTAGTGTAAGTGTGTGTCCGAAATCATTCATGACTCCCTACTATAGGGAGCTCGTCGGCTAAATGAAAAAACACCATTTGTTTTGGGCCGAGCGCTCCAAGGCCCTTCCTTGAGCCCTCAGCCCAAAACAAATTGTGTGGGGGGGGGGCGTGCCATCCCCTTTTTTGTCATAGAACCGTCTTTGTGTATGTTATAAATAGAAAAACAATAATTATAATGAGCAATGTTGTATATACTATAAGCGTCGGAGAATCTTAACCCTCTCTCGGACGCAGCCATCAACATCAACCGCTGCCCAGACGCTCCAGAGCTCCACACACACCCACACACACCCACACACACCCACACACCGTAGCGTTAGCATATCCTCTCGCCGTCTGTGTCGCTTTGTTGAAAAAACACGAGTTTGGAGCAGAAAACCGTCACAAACTCGTTTGTTTTGAGACTGGCAAAAACATTGATTTTACACCGGTTTTCTCTGAATGACGGTCTTATTTTAGTAACAGTGACAAAACGGTCGAAGATCACATAACATATTACCACGTAAAAAAAAACTTTTGGGTTCACTGCCCATTTGAAAACAACCTCCCAAAGTAATGGAGGCTCATCATATCCCAACCAACATGCTACAGGAGCGTCTGGACCTAACATTTGTGCTGCTGTTAAAATAATCATTACCTGAAAGGGGTAGTTGTACCAGCATTCTTTGGTATTCCACATCCACGGAGACTGAGGGAAACCAGACACAGCGTATATCATTACACCGATGCCAATGTTCTGCTAATGCTACAAAACCTTGAGATAAACTATTGCTGCAGCTGCCTGGACAACTTACCACCCACAAATAGCGAATCGCATAGGTAAATATGCCGAGATAGAAGGTGAACCTCCACCTGAAGTACAAGAGGAAAAAAAATCTATGAAATCGTCCTGAACCGAACAAACTGAAACTTTTGTTGTGTGGTAGAAACATCCCAACCGTGAACCTACATGCTTTCACTGAACTTTTTGAGTACGCTGGGTTTATCTTGGTTGCGCCGGAGGCGAAACCACCTCTGTATCTTCCGCACATCCCAGTCTAGCTGCTTGGAGAGTCCATCCAGTAGCTTCTCGTCGGGTGACTGAGACACACAGCACAGAAAGGTTGGCACACCGACATTACGAGTCCACTCTCAGGGCAAACACCTAAACGGTGCTTTACATTACTGTGTGAGGAGGACACGTTGGATATCATCACAAGACTTTATGTACCGTTCTGGACGCATACACCTTCTCCAAGACGGCATTGCTCTGAGGCGGACGAGTCACTTCAGCCTGAATATGAAGTATTTGGGCACAGGGCTTGGCGATGAGCCTAGACACACACACACGTACACACACACACAACACAGGATTATACAAAATACATTCAAAATGGAGGGAGGGAAATCAGCGAAACACTTGAGTTCATTGAATAAGTGGTGATTGGATTGGGCCGGGGAGTGGGGAGTGGATGGGCTGCTGTGTGCTTCCTCTGTTTGACACTTGGTGCACAGCTTTCACAGTTTGCCCACAATATTTATGTTGGGAATGCATTAGCTACCGATAGAGGGGGGGGGGAGAGAGAGGGAG
>JAOPJH010000001.1:5647711-5664598 GCA_027122575.1 Merluccius polylepis | reverse complement strand
CACACACACATATGCACAAGCACACACACATATTCGCAAACACACACACACACACACACACACACACACACACACACTTTCCTTACCAAAGTTATTTACAAAGACAAATTAAAATCAGACGAGGCAGATAAAAACAAGTTAACAATAAAATAAATAACAATAATGAAATTGAATGAACTAATGTAAAGAAACACGCCAAGTTTTCAAAAAAGGACTCCTTTCATTATCAAGCAATAAACATTCTTTGTCTTCAAAACTAAAATACGGATTAAAAGAAGGATGATAAATCAATGAATTAGTTTGTTAGTCATATTACAAATCACAATATAGCCAAACATGTTTTAGGACTAATACATACAAGATACATTTTTTTCAGTACCATTTTATTTCTTAATAAGATTTTGCTCTAGACATATAGGCCTAATGTCAGTGAAATGTTATCAAACGTACTGAAATGGTCTGCGATTAATTTGTAACCGCTAACATGCAACATATATAAACACTAAGAACGGTTGGCACAACAACAAAAAAATCAGATAATGAGTAGAAAAACCACAAACTGTAACTTAACTCTTGTTTATATCCAAGTAAAAACCATTTGCTTAAAGTGAGTGTAACTAAAGAGAAAGGGCTACATTCAACAGTAACAATGCAGACAATGTAAAAAAAAGAAGCAATTTATTGGTTTGGTCAAATTCAAAACTACCAACCACATAATAGTAGAACACTCTCGAAACAATAGAAAAAATAAAAAGCCGTTAGTAGCAGAAGATTGACACATCTAACACAGTTGAGATGAGGACATTTTGTTGTTAGGTAGGCGGGACATTGCCCTCTGCATCTGCTGGCTGATTGGCTGACTTGTGTAAAGGTGTTTCCTTATAAATGAACCAACAGTTTCCTCCCCACAGTATGAGGTTGAGGAAGCCAAAAATCTGCCAGATGAGAACAGGGAGGGGGAAGGGTTTGGGGGAAATAGAAACAGAAACAATGAGAAATAAGAGAAATGTCTGAAAAACGACTGAATGCATTTACATTTAATGCATTTAAACTCACTGCATTTCTTTTAAAAATGTATTTTAAAAAACTGGATAGAGAGCAGAGTAGCTACAGGAATCATATCAGCAGGGTTGTGCTTAAGATGATGATGAGGACATGATGATATAACTCACCACCGAGGCGTTGAGTCGGCCCATGTGGGGCACACCACCCGAACTGCAATTGTTGAGCTTGCAGACTTCAATAGTTGCTATGATGTTTGTGGGGTTGGTGGCCCACTTGACGTCAGTCAGACCTTTACCCCATGCTGAAGATGCCACCATCCACAGGAAGGCCAGGGCTGCAGTCACAAACAGGTCCTTGCAGATAAATAGAGAAGTCACGGCCATATAAAGCAATATAAATAATTAAATATAATACACGTATGGCTTGCTAGTTACAGAGCGAGAGAGAGTAAAGGTTAAACCGGTAGATATTTTCACAGTGAGTTCCAGCTACAGCAGATTTTAAAATGGGAACTGAGACATTTGTGTGAGTTTCATTTGCATAGTGCTGTCAAGTGCCCTCTCTCTCTGACCTGCTTCCATAACGAATGGGTCTCACTTGAAGTCCTCTACAAAGCTAATTTTAACAACACACAATACTGACACAGTCTGCTCCCCATAGACCGCACCCCCACCCCCCTCTCAATATAACATCAATATAACAATATAACAATATAACATCCACTCCAGGTTCATAAGTCACAATCTCATTACATCCACAGGGGGAACACATGGGATTTTGTCCCCCAAAAAACAACAATGTCAAATCCTGAAAATCGAAACATACCACAACCGGACCACGGCTAGTCTCCCTGTACAGGTGTTGGAAGCCCAGGTAGAGGACCAACGAAGCGGTGCTGTAGAGGAAGGCCAGCACCCCCACGGAGACATAGAACTGTGCCGACGAACTGTGGTTCCCCATAAGGAAAATCTGGGTGGTGCCATTCTGACAGTCAGGGAAATTGAATGGATGCTGCATCAACCTGAGTAGGTGAAACAATAACATTGTCACAAGTCCTCCATTTAAAAAAACAAATCAACCAGCCACGAGTTATTCGAGACAGTGAGAGGAATGACGCGACCACAAACCTAAACGGGTAGTTGAAGCTGGCAACTATTTCCTCGTTGGTTCCGCTTGGGCACTTCACGTTGATACTTGTGGTGCCAGCGTATCCAACAGTTGTTGCAAATGCAAATATGGAAAATATCTGCCAAGTCAAACAAAGCGTCAGCAGGAAAGAAAACCAAAACCAACATCAATCCAATATTCAGTGGACAAGGCCGTGGTGGGGTTCATCATGATGCACTCTTGCAGGAAACCCTTACCAAGCCTGTGAGACTGACACCATTACACGACACCATGTTAGTGTGGGGGGTTTATAGCACAAACATGCTCTTAATGTTAATGTAGGAGTCGTATCTAATCATATCCAACATGAGAAGATCCCGCCATAACAGTACTGGACTTGCTATGTTTTGTTCCCCTACCATCTGCCTCCAACACGTCAAGCTTGATAAGCTATAGTTCACAACACTTTAAAACGAACATCTCCAGCCACCATATCTGCTGTGTGTCACCATAGGGGGGGCGGGCGGTAGCTGGTGACACGTGTGTGTTGCGCATTCTTATAGGAAACGGTGTAAAAACAGATAACGGCACGGTAATAATAATAATAACAATAATAAAGTTGTTTACTCCAAGTTACACAGGTTACATATAGTGTGGCTGCAACCATGTCTAAAGTTAAGTCATTCCGGAAATCGCGATACGACAACTAGACGATGTTGCTCCTTGTCCTAAGGAGACACATGGACCCACCCGTCTTATAAATATACTTATAATATATATGACAGTAGCCACGACATTACAACACGAATACAAAAAGGTTAAAAACCCGTGCCATCCCCGTGCCATCATCTATGTACACATTATTTGTACTGCAACGACGAGCCACTGTTCCCCATGAACTCTGCATATACTGTGAATGTTCAACGACAACACTTGAACGTCTAGATAACACATGTCTAAGGTCTACGTTGCATCCGTGTGAAGTAACGGTGCAGGCATGCATCCCACGGCCCATCTGGGTGTGTGAGGAGTCACAAGACGAACCAGAGATAACCCACTTAAAAGTTCAGCCCCGACCACAACAGTGACTGATGCTGCATGTAAAACATTAAAACATACCCATTCAAGCACACGGATGAAGGCCATCGGCTCCTTCAACGGTCCCAAGTCGAGGGCGAATCTCGACGTCAACATTTTCTAATGATGACGAAAGATATACGTTTAACAAAACAAATAAATAGACACACTACACAGCACGTCGCCAAAAGTGTTGCAAGATGTTATATGTTGTAAATAGTATTACCTGGGCTACATACTCCATGGCTATTTGGGGATACAGACGTCCGCTGGTGTGCAGCCTAGCCTTCCACCTACCTGCTGTTTAACTCCTCTTAACTTTCTTTTTCCGAGAGCAACTTTGCACAACTTCGCACGATTCATAGAGACACGTGACCGCTGACGCTCTTAAAGTGATGATACAGGGGCGGCGGCGGGACCGCGGCTGTGTGGGGGCCGCCAGGGGCGTGCACAGGTTTACACAGCGGCGGGGCAGGGGGCCCATATCTGAAAAGGGCAGCAACCTGTGAAAAGGGGCTCAGTTAAGTATTTCAGTAGCATCCCCGCTGCCCGTCTGCTGACCAGTTCAACCAATCAACCCACCGACAGCCAATCAGAACACCGGCGTTTCATTTTTGGGTAAAAATAGGTCAAAAGAGGAGCTCCTATTGGTTCAAAGCAATACCTCTGTCTTTTGGCTGCCATTTGAATATATGTTAAACTTTAACTTTTCTTTTAAACCCTAAATCAAACCAAATGTTATTTTAACAGTAGCGATAAACGGTAGCCTACCAATAAGTAGGCCTACAGTACAAAGACAACATTTCAGTTGTGAATAAATTAATATTGTAGGCTATATTAGAATACTCATGTGTAAAATCTATCTATCTAACAAATCTAGCTTCATATTACTTCAATAAATTGATACCAAACATGTTATTTGATCATCCCTGAACACCAGGCCTTCCAAAGAGACACAAAATCAACAGTCACAATTTATTATACCCAAAAGAAAAAAGAAATAAACATGCTCCAAGTCAGTCAAGCACGTAACCATTAGCATTATACTTATATAACAAGAACCACTCTATGGCCTACATTATGGATATATGAATATGATATTCAAAAAAAGTTTGCCATTTGTATCCGACCAATGGCGATACTGTTTCTTTAACACCAGTTCATGGTTTTTGATGGGGCAGGTAGCCATTTTTCACACATTGAATGCAACAATGTTCGAATGCAACAATGTTGAAATGTTGACTAGTGTAGTGTGGGAACTGCACATGTGGACTTTAGTTGCCACTACTAAATGCCACTAAATTTTACACACTGCACCTTTAAATGCAACTGGGTCTGAACGGGCAGAAGACTTAAAGGTACACTGTTAAATTGAGTGGCATCTAGCAGTGAGGTTGCAGATTACAACCAACTGAAGATTACACCCCATCCTCCCCCCTCACCTCTCCTCAGAGTAATGTTAGCTAAACCAACAGAAATAATACCGATATCAGTCTTTCCGAAGTTAGAAAAGAGATGTAAAAAAAAAAAAACTTAAATGAGCAAAGCATTTTTTTATGAAGATCCGCGTATATGGCTAAACCGTATTGGCGTACCTAGAGGAGTCCCAGATGAGTATAAAGCAAAAAAACAAATAGCAGGATGCTTTGAATCTATAATATGTCACTGGTGTACAATACAATGTGGACTGGATACATTCCTATTATTGGTCAGCTACTATAACCAACAAATTGTCAATTATACAAGAGATGCACTAGGCGCTAGGACAAGTACACGCAACAAGTATAATGGCATGATAAAATAGAATGACGGTAGACATGTTAGCTGAGAAAGGAGGAGTATGTTACATGTTCGGTGATGCATGCTGCACCTTTATTCCAAATAACACATCTCCAGGTGGAACATTAAAGCCATGGGAAATTAGCCATAGGACTATAATACAATGCAGGACATGCAATGTGGAACACTGATGCTGCGTTCTAATATCCATACGACCATACTACTTAGTATACCAGAAAAAGATTTAGTATTTCCCAATACATAGTATGTCAAATGCAGTATGCCAAACATACCAGGATGTCCTACTACATCCGGGCGCATTTTGCAGTATGCAAGCCAGCATGCTTTTGTGGCTATTCTGACCCACAATCCTCTGCACGGCGGAAGATACGTCAGATTGACTGAGCCACCGAGAGAGCACAGATGTCTCTTGTTGCACGTGTGCTAATCAGTGAAATCACCTGCAGTATGCCCCAATTGTATGCATACTGTATGCAACAGTACATACTTTGGAAGGATTTTGGGGGATTTTCCAAACATTATACTCAATGTTTGGAAAATGGGCTGTGACTAATGATAATGGATGGGATGGGATGTTGTGTGATACCCAAAATCCATCCATGGGGGTATCGGCCCATACCCATCAAACTATGAGAGACTATTGCACTCACTAATTGTCATAAACAACACATAAAATGCATACACACACATAACAGTTGCTAAATACTACTCATTTTACACATTCAACATAAACTCATTATGTAACCAATCACGAGTGAAATATGCATTTTTGCACACCGAGTTTGGACCATTATAATCATGCTGTTCATGCAATAATATGCTTGCCGTATTCTCAAGTACTCAACAAAAGCTTTTATGCCATAATTAAGAAAATGTGAGTAAATTGCCAAATCCTAAAGAGATTTAGGAAGCGCTTTATATTAAGGTCCTTACATATATAAATATACATATACATATAAAACATAGGCTCAAACAGGCCTTTGAACAACCTTGAGGTAAACTGTATATTGTAAAAGATATTCTGAAAACGTTATGAAAGGGTTAGGGTTATTATTATCATCCACCTGCAGAGACAAGGCAGTTACACACGTACGCATGCGCCACCAGTTTGACCCGTGCATAAACCGAACATCCGTTTTTACAATTTGCTTCAAAATAAAAGCACTTATATGAAGGATCTTATATGCAGCACAACATAAATGATACGGTATCACTACAGTTGTTGGCAGCTATGGACAAATAAAGTTGAACTTGAAACGCCTTCATGGTAATGCCAATTGTAATCTCTTTTGTATCCAATCGACATAATGTGTTTACATAACAAGTTTAAATGAGATGCCCCTAGTACTGTGGTATGATACCGTATCATTTATGTCGTGAGAGCTTTTATTTTGGGTTAGGGTTGTAGGGTTGCGGTATTTAGATGAAACCTCCCTTTCCATCCAAATTTGAGTTAAATGATATGAACTATGAAATAATTTATATAATGCACATTATACATTTAACTGCCTACTGAAGGAAAAACTGTTGTTATTATTATTATTGTAACCACCACAAGAGCACGCCGTTTGCTCAAACAGGGATTGCGTCATTTTTCAAAGCAATGTCAGCGTCATTAAGTTGCCCTCAGTTGCCCTCTTTGAAAACAGTTTAAATGCTTTCCAAGTAGATGAGCACGTTGGTCTGCCTGTAGACTACCCTATAAAACTGAACCGATGCGGTACATTCTTCCTCCTCCTCCTCCTCCTCCTCCTCCTCTTAAGTCTGCCTCCTCCTCTTATAGGCTATGATAAGAGGAGTAATAGGAGCGTCTTTGTTCGCGTCCTAATAGTTGACGAGCTGCCACGAGGGAGGTGATACTTCAGCTTTGTAAGAACTGAGGAAGGATTTCCGATCACCACCAGACTTGTCTTTACTGATGTGGTCGGCTGGTCGCAAACAAAGACTAGCCTATATAAATGTTATATTAAAATAAGATAATTTAAGATGAGATAATATTTAACGTTAAATAACATAATAAATTACTTTAATCCCAGATCGCAACAGTAAGCCTACAGGACAACAATAGGAATGTAGATAAGAAGAAAAGAAAAAAATATAGGCCTATATAATCAAAATGTGAGAATGTAACATTTGACAACATTAAACACATAGCCTATGCACTATTGACATTATACAGGATTAGACAGTGTAGGCCTCTCTATCCGTGATAACTTGGAAAACACGGAAAGTGGTGTGATCGTGTATGTCTCTAGGCTACTCTTATGATAGTGGCATAACATAAGACATAACCATTAGGCGACATGCTCGTTTGTGGCCCTGCCCTACACCCCATGAATAAGGTCAAACCTGCTCTACCACATCTCTCCTCTGGCTCGGTGACGCGGCTCTCTCTCTAGTGCTGTGGGCGACCAAACCCGTCAGACCGGCGGTGCCAAAACAAAACCTAGGCCTAATAGCCACAACACTGTCTCTGCAACAATTCCTTCCCAGTTACCAGGCGGGTTTCAATCACCATGGTGTGAAATGTGTGCTGTCCTCTTCCCCCATTCACCCTAAGAAGTTTGTCTAGTCAGAAAAGATAAGTAGGCGGCCTACACTCAACACACCACCAATATAATGTGATTACCGTCTGGGACTAAGTTTTCTCTTTTTTCTACGTCACATGATTAGCAGTCATGGGTTCTGGTCCCCGGGATGCGCACTCCATCACATGCGCAAATTGAATCAGGATGTGAATATGACTTTAGTGCGACCTCCCAAATGAATGGAACACATTTTAATGTTTTTTTTGTTGTTGCAAATATCGACTGCTCGGTAAAGTGTAAAGATGCGCATATCACTCCCTACAACCTTTTCTATTTGGAGATAGGGATTTGTCTATATTGTCCTAAAAATGTCCAAAATATTACATCATATTTTCGTTTTTAGGCCTATATTAAATCTTCTAGACTAAACAAATAGACTGGACTTTTGAGGACCATGCCCCTGTAGACAACAGACATTTGTATATGTATAAACATGTGGGCCTATTCATAATTCTGAAGAACCGATATATTAGCCTATGCCTACTAACAGTCGTGTGAAATCTGCTATTATTGGCCTTTAAAAAAAAGTAATGAAGTAATGAAAAAAACAAAAGTGACGCATATAAGACGCATAGTAAGAAAGTGAGACGCACACCGAAACGTTAATTACAACCATCATTAACTGCATCGCTCTTCCACAACCAACATCGCCTTCTGACAGCAGGTCGCTCCGCTGGTCCGCTGCCGCTCCCGCCAATCAGAGGAGCCCGTGCTTATTTATGCCACGTGACGACCTGAACCAATCCGAGCGTCGTTACTCCGCCGAGATGCACGTCCCTCGGACACAATTATAAGGGAACCTTATTCCTGTCACCTTAGGGAAAGGAGCAACCCAGCGATAAATAACCGGATAACCTCAGCGTCGCACGCGTGTTGGACCTCCGCCTGGACGGACTGATGCGCCACACCTGCTCCACGCCAGAGAGGAGGACGGGTTCACTGCTGCCAGCTCCGAGCCGTGTGACCCGTGCACACAAAGCCCGTGTGTGCGCGCGCGTGTCTCTGTGTGTGTGTGTGAGTGAGAGTGTGCGTGCGTGTGTGTGAGTGAGAGTGTGAGAGCGTGTGTGTGTGTATGTGTGTGTGTTAGTGAGTGAGAGAGCGTGCGTGTGCGTGTGTTGTGTGTTGTGTCGATGTCAGCGGAGCGGCAGCGACCACCCATTTCTGTGCGACATCACGATAAAGCGCACGTCCTGTTCATCAGCGCGTGACGGGTTCGGCTCGCCAGCGGACCAGCGGCACGCACACACACACACACGCGCACACACACACTCACACACACACATATATATATTGTTCCCCAACCATGGGACTGTCGGCGTACTGCGTGCTGCATTTATGTGTCACTTTCGCGGTGGCTCTGGAGGTTTACCAGCAGCGTCAAAGCCCCGGTCAGTCCGTGTTCGCGAGGAAGTCAGACATAGTTGAAGGTGTTCGGCTCGCGACCAGGTCTCTTCCTGGATGGCTCGCGCCCGCCGAGCAGCACCTCATCCGCAGACGCAGCGCGGACCGAGGAGACACCTGCGACGCGCTGCGAGGATACGAACCCAAGTTGGTCGCCAACACCCACAGTGTAAGTTCTCCTCATCCCCGGTCCGGTTACCGCTCACCTGTGGTGGGACTGTTCTGGGTCGCTGGAGAAATAGCAGCAATACCTCTCTTACTATAGAGCCCTGGGTTCGTTAAACATTCAGTATGAAGTATGAATAGGTTAACGATGTCGTTTGTTAGTTGACCTATTCCTAAACCTGTATAATGGTAATAGCTTAGTCATTGTCGTCCAAGCATGTTGAGTTGACTCATGGTGAGTGCCGCGAAGCTGACACTAACCATATCTATAAACCTTTAATAATATAATACCTATAAATTCCTCCATTAAACTCATAGAAACTAAAGTCTCTCGAGTTCCCCTAATAATATACGTGACGCATAACAAGTAGGATGCAGAATAAGTATATAAAGAAGCATTTCCACTTTTTCCACAGACTGTTTTCTTAATTGTGAACTTTTGGGTATAGTTGGAACCTTGTGACAGGCAGTGTGGTAGTTATTGTGTAATTGCAAGCTGTGCCTTGGCATGAAAGCTACAGAAAAGAAAACAAAAGAAAACTGGATCAACGTGTTCAGCCACCTTTTGGCAAAACACATTCAGAAGACGAAAAAAAACAACATTCAAACATTTCTACCACAACCTAGTCCTGGTTTTATACTCTCACCAGGTGTAGTATTAGTATACAAACCATCCGCCAGGTAACCACCGATCATAGCAGTAGTATGCTATGTCGCATGTTGTGTAACAGCCTTCTCAGAAGGGAACGCAGGCCCTGATAAGAGTCTCATTGTGTTGCTGCTGCTGGGCCTCGATGCCAAAGGTGGTTCGATCCACCTTGACCTTTGTAACCCCCGAGAGACAGAAGGTCAGAAGTCCTCTCACCTTTCTGCTCTTCTCCCTGGAGGTTACCCCCTCCTCCCTGGAGGTTACCCCCTCCTTACCTGGAGGTTACCCCCTCCTACCTGGAGGTTACTCCCTCTTACCTGGAGGTTACCCCCTCCTACCTGGAGGTTACCCCCTCCTACCTGGAGGTTACTCCCTCTTACCTGGAGGTTACTCCCTCCTCCCTGGAGGTTACCCCCTCCTACCTGGAGGTTACCCCCTCCTACCTGGAGGTTACCCCCTCCTCCCTGGAGGTTACCCCCTCCTCCCTGGAGTCCCCCCAGTACGAGAGCAGAGCTGCTTACGGCTACAGAGGAAGCTTAATGTCAGGAGTCAAGAGCCTTTGGACAAGATTAAGGATTCCCTTAGGAAGATTAAGGATGTCTTGTCCAGGCAGGGACAAGCAGGCCTATCTTACATCGCAGCGCAAAAGTAGAAGTAATCTGTCATTGATGACTTTCAGGTGCATGGCTATGTGTCAGGGGCAATACTTCCCTATTGACTGAACTTCTGGTTTCTGTTGGTACAGCCCTCTGCGGGGCCAGTTGGAACCAGAAGAGCTTGGCTAAGACCACAACAGTCAACCAGCATTACAAAGAAAATAAATAACTAAAAGGCATTTTGGATTTACATGATGTAACATTATGCTATTCATTCTACGCTATGCTTTTTAACCCATAAACATACAAATACATTCAAGCTGTATTTTTGTTTTCATGTTAATGTTCATTATTTGACTGTTGTTTTTTCTTCATCAGTACATCTTCAACGACCTGAGTGGTTCTGTTTCGCTGGCCTGGGTCGGAGATGGCACAGGGGTAAGTGTGTTATATGGCATGCTGGTTTCATTTCCCCACCCTTTACATAATAGCACACCAACCAAACCGCCCTCCCACCTCCACCCGAGTTCTCCAATGTGACGTGAGTGGGTCAGACTTGATTACACAGTGGATTGGTTCTAATGCTATCCAATTCAATTGTATGTGTATAGTGCACTTCATACAATAATATGCAATTGAATGTACTTTACATAGTAAAGCATAAAGTAAAACAGTTAATAAAATGATTAAATACAATTTGTGCAATACAATGTAATAGAATGCTTTATTAAGAGAGGATAAGATTTAAGAAATAACCAAGTAAACAGGAATGTGCGATTGTGTTCTGCAAAGGAAGTTTCTGTGTTTACCTCATCTATGAGTGACAGAATGAGTCCAGTGGGATAAACTTCTACTCTATGTCATTACAAAACAAACTGACAATAAAAATCTGCCAGTGTCTTGAAATTAATTTGCTACTTTGCTTTCTTGGCAGGTCATTCTAGCCCTGACCACCTTTCAATTACCGTTTTTCATGATCAAATTTGGGCAGTCAAAACTCTACCGGAGGTAAGTGCTCATATCTTCTAAATAAATCACCTATTTTATTTTCATTTTGGTATCTCACTTAATGTCTATATTGTCATTGTATTTTCCAGTAATGACTACGGGAAAACCTTCCTGGACGTGACTGACCTAATAAACAACACGTTCATCAGAACTGAGTTTGGAATCGCCATTGGCCCTGAGAACTCGGGGAAAGTGAGTCTTTTTATTGCAGGATGAAATTGACTCTGCAGATACTGAATTATATGATCCCATTCCTTATCAGGGTAATCATGGTGTCATATTCAATAATATTGTAATAGATAATCTGCCTACTGCTAGTAACAAACACTTATTTGTCACATTTGTAATGCAGTATTTGTATACTTATCATCATTTCTGTGTCTCTTAGGTGATCATGACTGGAGATGTGTCCGGAGGCCCGGGATCTCGTATCTTTGCCTCTGCCGACTTTGGGAACAGTTTCACCCACTATGACCTCCCCTTTATCCCCTTGATGCAGATAACTTACAACCCTCATGATGCCAACATACTGCTGGTCACCAGCACCCATGTAAGTGGCCTTGTGTCTTTGTGTCTGATTACTGTGTATTGTTTCTGTCATGACCATATTAGGATAGCCGATTACATCCTTGTAACAGGAAGAGTAATTGTTGGTGAATTTAATTGTTGGAAGGATTGACCAATTGCACAGTTGTATTGTAACAAGGTGAACATGTAATCCAGTATTGCTGCCACAGTTCTGAAATTTTTCCCAGCTTAAGGTTGTGAATTTGTATTCTCAGAATCAGTTGTGGCTGTCCAAAGACTTTGGCATTAACTGGAAGAAGATCCATGACATGGTGTGCATGGTGAAATGGTGAGAGTCGCTGAAAAAGCCCTTTTGTCTTTCTTTCTTGCTATACAACATAAATGAGTCCCCAAGTGCATTGAAACCAATCAAAGCTCAGAGAAATTCGTCTTCTGTTTTAATTGGAGTAATTGGAGATTTAATATATTTTCTGTTATGGCCCCAGTCCAGGTATGTGAGCAATGAAACCCGGACGTGTTTTTGTATTCTAGCTATCGGTTTGTTTATCTTTATCACCTACTTCCTCTTTCATCCACACCCAATGAAGGCCATGAATAGAATGCTTTCTCTCACTGACATGAGATCACGAGATAAAGTTAAAGTAGTATGTTGGAGGATTTGGGTCCTTAATTCTGTTTGGCTCTTCTGGATTGCTTACTAATATGATCCAGGGCATTAATTTATTTCTTATTTCTTTCTACTGCAATTCACTATTCAGCAACCAAAGTTTTTATATTATTTGTCAAATAATATAAAAAAATGTGTTGTTTGAAGCATAGACAGCATAATTAAAACTTAAGTGCCAACCATGACTATGCAGTTATTCGAAGGCGTGGATGGTAACCTAGCCTGTAACCAAATTTTTTTGTCTCAGTATTTCCTGGTGTGCACCACTGACTGACTATGACAGCTGTGAGTGAGCACTTGTTTTGAACACTCTTTTCTCCCGGACATTGATATCATTCCCACAAGGCTTGAGTAACTTCAATATGAGCAGTCAATGGGAAAATGTTTCATGTTCAACCAAAGGAGGTTTCTAATGATGTCACATAACAGACCAGTGACTTACTAGTCACTGTCGTGGACATTGCGGTATGTCCTACACCAACCGTGAGGAACCTCGGTGTGGTAATGGACAATCAGCAACGCTGCACGGCCAACATCACCGCTGTGGCCCAATCCTGCAGATTTGCTCTCTACAACATCCGCAGACATTCCAACTGCTTGTCATTTCCCTCCTCGACCACTGCAACTCACTCCTGGCTGGACTCCCTGCCTCCGCTATCAAACCTCTGCAGCGTATCCAGAACGCCCCTCTTCCGTGACCTCCACTGGCTCCCTGTAGCAGCTCGCATTATGATAGTTAGACAGGCGATAGTTCGGCAACAGGCAGGCAATCAGACAGATGAGATGTGACCTGAGCGGGAAACACTGAGTCACTGGAGTGAACGAAGGAACACAGTAGAGGTGTAGAGAGAAGAGAGAAGACAATGATCCCACGATGAGTGGATGAAACACTGGAGTTGATATAAAGTGGAGCTCTGGAGTCTGGGCTGATATTTAAGTTAAGGCTATTTAAATGCTTTATTACTCTCTGATTTCAGGGGGCCGGAAAACACCATCTTCTTCACCAGCCACCCCAACGGGTCTTGCAGTAAGTCACATGTTCACTTCATTCCTAAAACTACATATGTGTGTATTTTACTTACAAGGGTTTAGAATACACACATGACATGAGTCAGGCACAGGAAGTGTCTTTAATCTCTTCTGAGATCTCTTATCACCCATAAACAACACACTTGTTATTTGACTGAAAGCAAATGTAGGAAGTGAGATGTTGTTCTTATTTTGAAAAATGATTTATCTTCCCTTTTTGTGCACATGGTTATTATGTATATCTATCATGTTTTACATTTAATTTATTTCAGTTGACCGAGGGATGTTGGATCTGAAGAGGACAACCGACTATGGAAAGACCATCAAGACCGTGGCCAACAAAATTTTCTCCTTTGGACTCGGTGGACGCTTTGTATTTGCGTCTGTAATGACTGGCAAAGTCAGTATTATATACAACTATTGATGATGGGATGTTCAGAGACATGCTTGTCTGCTTGTTGTGGCAGTATATGCTACAGAGGGATTTCTGCCATTTTTTAATTATAATAATAATTGATTGCATTTATATAGTGCTTTTCTAGATACTCAAAGCGCTTTTTACATAGTGTGTGTGTGTGTGTGTGTGTGTAGGGGGGATATGACACCTCATCCGCTACCAGTGTGTAGCACCCACCTGGGTGATGCATGGCAGCCAGTATGCGCCAGAACGCTCACCACACACTGGCTCAGCAGAGAGGTGAGGAATGAAACTAGCCAATTACAGTCCAGGGGATGATTGGGTGGCCATGATGGTACAAGAGCCGGGTTGGGAATTTGGCCGGGACACCGGGGTTAGTACCCTTACTCTTGTGATGAGTGCCACGGGATCTTTAGTGACCACAGGGAGTCAGGACCTCAGTTTTAACGTCTCATCTGAAAGACGGTGCTCTAGACAGGACGGAGTCCCCATCTCCGTCCCGGGGCATTGGGGCTCTTAGAGAGGCCAGAGGGATGAGCACCCCCTACTGGCCCTCCAACACCTCTACCAGCACCAACTCGTCTCCCATCCAAGGATGGACCAGACCAGCCCCGCTTAGCTTCCAGAGAAACAGGTAGCCATGGTGCTGGCAAATCTTCGAGATTGCCAGTTTAAAGCCCCTACAAATAAACATGCCATCTACTTACTTTTTAAGTAAGTGTACTTAAAAAATAACCATCTTCAATGGTGCTGTAGGTATGATTCGAGGGCAGAAAAGAGAGGAAGCATGATTTTGAAAGTAAACCAGCAAAACGTCATCAGTGTTTCTCCAGCATCGAGTGTTGCATTTCACGCACCTGTGATCGACAGGCAAGATTGGTTCCCCGAACCAATCACCGAAGAGATGATTGGTCAGAAATTAGGAGCCGATCTAAAATTAGGAGCACGGTCTAAAATCAAATTGACTCATACAGAGGCAGGCGCAGTCGAGTCGAAATGTAGATGTATGTCGCTCACTAATAGCTGACTGATGGCTATGCCTTTTCTAACAAATTACACTCAAATAATAGCTCTTAAATATTACCCACAGCACCTCTAAACTGAAACAGAATGAAGCAGGACTACAGGGAACAGCTCAACAATTGTTTATTTGACTCATCTGAAATAAAATAAAAAACAACTGGAGAGAACATGAGCAGCACTACACACTAGAAAAATAAAACTACACTGTAGGAGACACGTACAGCCTAATTTTAACATCAAAAAAGTGACAAATACATAAATATACTCCTGTGAATACACTTTCCTTTCCCAACAGAAACAGACTGGAAAATATCACGTCATTTTGTTTTCAAGCAGGCACCGAGAGAAGCAAGGGAAGAGGGTCATAGACGAATGCTTTGTTCAGAGCTGGAAGAAGGTTCTGCCGGAATTTGGGAAGCAATCTAATTCTGCATTGGTAGCATTGCTTAAAGCAACCCATTGTTACTGTTAGCTATATGCTAACATTCAGAAATTGATGATGCTATAGGGGTGTAGCTGAATATTTATAATATTTGATTACCTGTAGCTGGCAGGGAAAGATGCAAGTATTGTTTCAACATTAAGCATTATGTTTTCCAATAATGAGTTTTGCATTTAATTTAAAAAAAAAATGTTTTATGTTTCCCATCCCCCCTAACTTTCATTCAATCAGTACAGTTGAGAGATAGCATAGATCTGACATCCTACACACAACTGCACACCTTGCTGCTAAATTCTATCTCCAGTAGACCATCATAAAAAGCATTAGTATTATCGCTCAATGAATACTAGTGCTCCTTTTCTAAGGTTTAGGAGTATGGAAATGTTCAATAATCTGCAGTCTTTCAGTACAACCACAAGTAAAGGAGGCGAAAATGCATGGACACCAGTACGGTGCCCTGGGGTATGCCCTATCACAAGCTGAGCGGAAATGGGGATGCCAGGGACTATGTCTGGTTATTTAGGTGTCCATTTCCCTGTGACGACCCAAAAGCAAAAGTTGCAAGGATAGACAAGCAAGAACAATTGGTCTGAAGAAGATCTGTGGATGTTGGTAGTCAGTCCACCCTTTCCTGTTGATACACGTCCAGGTTGATGAACCGGAGTGGCATATTGATCATGGATGAAATATATAACCCCTGAAGCACCGCTGTGGTCACATGTACAAGAGGCATTTAAAAGCACATACTTTAGATGGAAAGACAGTTGTATAGGGTAATGGACAGCCTTTACCATAACAATACGTTTTCATTGATCCACAGGATGAATGGCACATGCACAACCCACTTGACTTTGATATTTACTTATTATCCCAATGCTGTTATATGATGCATCGACAACATTTATTGTAAGAATTCTCCACTTCAATGTAATATCCAGGCTACTTGTGTTTGGATAATTTTTTTGTCTTTGAGACATAAACAGCAGATCCTCTTTGAGAGTGTAAAAAAAAATGCAAACACGAAAAGTACGAAAAACATAACACAACAAAAGGACAAACGATTGTGTCTTTTACTCTCCCATCCCATCCCATTCAGCGAACACCACCTGTTACTCACAGTTCACTCTGTCACTCCTACAACATGCAGGAGGCGTCACATCCATCAGCGTCATCGGCAACATTAAGGGTCCTCAGTTTCACATAGCAGAGCCAACATGGACGCTCCCCATCGTAGTTCAAACTGCTTTCTTTTTCCAAAACAGAGAACATGTGTCCGAGGGAGTGGGATCAGCGCCCGGGCGCGCCCCCCCCCGCGCCGGCGCCGGCCCGGGGGCCGGGGCGCCGGGGCACCCACCCCGGGGCCGGGGGCGGCGCCGGCCGGGGG
>JAOPJH010000001.1:5606352-5620764 GCA_027122575.1 Merluccius polylepis | reverse complement strand
TCGCTAGTGTTATTTCACACAGTGTGTTTCTTTTATAGATTGTTGTTTATACATTTTACATTATATAGTGTGTTTTTTGTGTGTGTGTGTGTGTGTGTGTGTGTGTGTGTGTGTGTGTGTGTGTGTGTGTGTGTGTGTGCTCACTTAAAGGTGTAGTATGTAGGATTTAGTGGCATCTAGCGGTGAAGTTGCAGATTGCAACCAACTGAATACCCCATCACCCCTCCCTTTCCAACGATGTAAGAGAAGCGATGGTGGCCTGTACTATCTTCTACAATAGCATCGAGTGTCAAGTGATGAGGTTCCTTGATAGATTTCTA
The DNA here is from genome assembly GCA_027122575.1 of Merluccius polylepis. Lineage (NCBI taxonomy): Eukaryota > Metazoa > Chordata > Actinopteri > Gadiformes > Merlucciidae > Merluccius > Merluccius polylepis. Next base: position 5,620,444 of record JAOPJH010000001.1, on the reverse strand, counting down.
AATTGTATTTTTATGTCTGTAAAACTATAGATACACAACTTAAAATTAAGATAGTGATTATGATAAAAAGATTAATAAAACGCATCCTCGCTAGAGCCTTTTTGTGCTACTGTAGAAATATGGCGACGAAACATGGTGGCCTCTGTGGAAGAGCAACCACTAATTTTAAGGTAATGAAAACACGATTCTTATTTTCATGGGACATGTACAGTAATCAAAACATACTTAATAATATTATATTCCATCTCTGCCAAGTCCGTTCCGCTAGATGCCACCAAGTTCTACACAGGGTTAGGTTGCACCTTTAATACTTAATGATGGTAATGGTGACTTTTCCTTTTGCTAGCTTGAAGAGAACCACCGACGTAATGTTTGGAGGCAAGCAGGTTGTCGTGTGTGGTTACGGGGAGGTGAGTCACACGTCGATGGAACACATTGAGAGACGAACACAGCGGAGGGGTGGTTGTTCATACTCATACTGTGTGTGTTGTGCTGTCTTTCCGGTCTCTAGGTGGGAAAAGGCTGCTGTACTGCTCTGAAGGCGCTTGGAGCCATAGTGTGCATAACAGAGATCGACCCCATCTGTGCTCTGCAGGCCTGGTGGGTAACAAACCAGCGCTCTACTTATCCATTAGCAGATCAATGCAGTGCCGATAACCTTTATTTAGTACTTTCATCTGTGGAAATAATTGATTTGGTACTGTGCGGGGGAGGGGGGGTATTCAGTTGGTTGCAATCTGCAACCTCACCGCTAGATGCCACTAAATCCTACACACTGCACCTTTAAGCATTAAGTGTATACATTTTTTTTTTTTAAATGTAACTGTGTTCCCACACAGCATGGATGGCTTTCGAGTGGTCAAGCTGAATGAGGTCATTCGGCAGATGGACCTAGTGATAACCTGCACTGGTAAGCTCTCCCATTGAGCTATGCTAATACTACTCCCAATCAGCAAGGCATTAAGCCTTAAGTGTTACTTAAAAAAAAAAGGCCCTATCAAAATTGCATCGTCATGTTGACTAAATAAAAATAAATTCAATGCATTTAGGGAAATGTGTTCCAAGTCAAATTTAATCCAACAACAAAATATGGCTATGGCTCTATAGCTGTTTACCATGAACCCCTAACCGTGCTGAGTGAGGAAGAACTACAACCAGTGGGTTCCCTTGCTATCTAGCAATGTAGATGACATTCATTTCTTGTAATCTGTGTTCTGTAGTATGAGATTGCAGATAGAGTACAAATATATTGCTGGACACTGACACAAGACAGCTGGTCAAGAGTTCATATTCATTTTATAAACAACATTTATGTAAACCACATTTCTACTCAGTATAGAGCCACAGTGGAAATTTCTTCTCAAGAAAATCGTTCGAACTATATTAGTTCACGCCTACATGGGGATTTGTTTCCTTTACATTCAGGTAACAAGAATGTTGTTACCAGGGAACAGCTAGACCGGATGAAAAATGGCTGTATAGTGTGCAACATGGGACATTCCAATACTGAGATTGATGTGGTGGGTAACAATGGATCGATACAAACCATAGCCTAGATCTGTGTGTGTTCAGTTTGGCTTCTGTGTTTTGATGCCTACTTTCAGATGCCTGTTTCAGTATAACAGGAAGTAAATAAGTGGTTTTGTATACATCCACAGGCAAGCCTGCGCAGTCCAGAGCTGACCTGGGAGAGGGTGCGGTCTCAGGTGGACCATATTATCTGGCCTGACGGCAAGAGGGTGGTCCTACTAGCAGAGGTATAGAACTTCTATCAACTTACGGATCCATAATATGCATTTTGATAATGCAAATGAATACATTACTTTATTTGTTTAGCAGCTTTCATACTGACTTTGCAGTTTTTGTGCATTCCACAACATTCCACAACCGTTTCCAATGAAACAAATATAATGTAAGGATAAAAACATAAAATAATAAAAAGGTAAAACAATACGGTGGAGGTAAAAGACGATGCCCAGCTTCTCTGGTATTTTCTGGGGTGGTGTTTCACTGCTTTAGGATATAGTCAGTGAAGGCTCTTATGGGATACCTAGGAAATGTGAAAGGCCACCACCAGCAGAGCACCTATGGGCTCCTGTTGGGAGTTAGGAGCCAGAAATATAATGAGGTGCCATTCCATTGAGAAGTAGGAGGGACTTTATTACATTCTACAGACACGCTGGCAGGAATTGAAGTAAAGCTAAAATGGGAGATGTATATGGGTGTTATATGTGTTGGTATTCTTTATAAGCCAGTAGAATTAATTGATTCATTAAAGTTGCAACTTGCAAAGTCAATTAATTATTTATTTCCAAAAGACATCAATAAAGGCATTGCAACAGTCCAATCTACTTGGGACAAATGCATTTCGACTGGCCATAGATTGGCAATATTCCTCAAGCAAAAGAATGAAAAGTCACGCCAAGATATTTTACTTGAGGAGTCAGAGTTCTCAAGCTATTAGAAAGCTTGGACACAGATCAAACTAAGATTTCTTTTTACACAGCAATAAAGTAGACACTTATTGTGTTGTAGCTCAGTGTGGATTTTCTAAGAAATCCTGCTGTGTCCTTGAGATTCACTTTCACTGCTGGATATTTGTACTGATTGTCTCATGGTATCCTAACACCTTACAACTGTGATGTCAGGCTTTTGTATCATGGGTTTCTATGTCAACGTCTACATTCTCAGCTGTATCTTTTTGTCACTGCAGGGCCGGCTCCTCAACCTGAGCTGCTCCACAGTGCCTACCTTTGTTCTGTCCATTACTGCTACAACTCAGGTTTCTGGTTAAACCTCTCTACTTTATACAATTTATTCTACACTCACAAAACACTATACACAGAAACACAAATATGGCTGTGGAACTTATCAATACAACATTTTAATTGAGGAAGTGGATGTGTCTTACATATTCAACAGCACTTTAAACAAGTGAATGTATCTGTTTACAGTACAATGACTCAATGTAATATGTTTCTGTGAACCTGCAGGCCTTGGCTCTGATTGAACTGTTCAACGCCCCAGAGGGACGATATAAACAGGATGTGTATCTGCTGCCTAAGAAGATGGGTAAAATCACTGGTCTACTATTACTCGATAACCTTGACTATATCATCGTTGTTACCCCTTTTCCACCAAGGCAGTTTGAGAGCCAGTTTGGAGCCGGTGCCTAATCGCTAACCAGTTATTCGCATTTCGACAGCTAAAAAAACGGCTCTTGCCCAGAAAAACTGGTTCCAGAGTGGCACCAACTCTTTGCTGGTCTTGATCCAAGAACCACTTACGTCAGGGGCTGGGGCGGGATTATCATGACCAACAAGATCAACTAAAACGTTTTGACCGCCGTTTTTAAAAACACAGCGCTTCACTATGGAATCACATCGATTACTATTGTTGATTGTATCCCTTTGCCCTAGGAGAAACGGGTGGGGCAGGGAGCCCGGGGGGGGGGGGGGGTCAAAGAGTGTTAATAAAGCGCTTGACTGATGTTCAACTGGATTCTCCATGTGCGTTTATTATTTTCTTATGAAACCCAGTTCGACGAACCTACGAACAGCCGGTTACACTTATCATAATCACCCTCCATAGCAATCAAGCCGAGCAGCGCAAATGTATTGTAGCAGTCGTGTTTGGATGTAGGCTACAGCAACATCTGTAAAGAGACATGTAGTCCGCTATTGTTGTTATTGTGTTTGAAGTTGGCACTAGAGTTTCTGGGAAAGCGGAGACGTACAGCGACTCTAGCCTGCGGAAAAGCAAACAGGTTCTCAGAAGGTTCACAAGTTGAACCAACTGTGAAGCAGCACTAGCACCAGAACTAGGTTTGCTTGCCACTTAGCTGAACGAAGCTTGTTGTTGCCACCTAGTGTTCAGACATCAACAATTTTGGAAGTCAAATAGAATAATAAAATCATTCTCTCATAGATGAGTATGTGGCCAGCCTGCACCTACCTAACTTCGATGCCCACCTGACTGAGTTGACAGACGAGCAGGCAAAGTACATGGGCCTCAACAAAAATGGCCCCTTCAAACCCAACTATTACAGGTACAATTGTGTTGTTGACAATGTGCATTATGATTTAGATCTTTGTAATACAATCTTTTTGTATTTTGATGATAAAAATGAATGATGATCTTCACAGGTATTGATGGGACTACCTGATGGCTTGCAATGAAGAAAAGCGATTTTTCTTTTGTTATTTTAGATGTTGCAAAATGATTTATTTCACTTATGCTGAATGTAACTCCATATTAGCAATATAAGACACTGTGTTAGATAAAATTAGATAACATTGAGATTAGCACTAATATGTAACAAAGTATACCATTACATGTTTCTGTCACATGTTAAAAAGCCTGTTTGCATGCTGTCATCCCTGTGTAATAATTTAATTGCAATTGCAAGATCAGACCACTGTCGATTTGTCTATTTACTCTGGATTTATGCACCATGCCAAACAATGGCCAGAAATTGATTCCTGAGATATCATATACTGTATGTGTTTTGATCTGTGCATGCCATTAAATCATACTGTGTGCTCCCATCGGCCATGGTTGGAGTGGACCTGGACTCTTAATACTGTAATCGACACTGTCATTTACTATTTTTACATATAGAGTAAACATATAGATTTGTTAGTCTGGTTGACAGAAATCAGCATAATAACCTGTAAACAAAGGAACAGTATCACAGAACATGTCCACTGTCCATAACGATGGAAAGACTACTGTCCCAAATTATATTTAAAAACTCTATTGATTATATTATATGTTATATTGATTATATTATATGTTACATTTGAGTGTAAGATGTAGGCACTTAACATCCATTCAGACATAAATGCTCTTATAAACTTATACAGATTGTTCTGAACAGCTTGAAAGCGAAGGGACGTTTATAAACTGTACACAACCCTTTTGGTATGTGTGATTAATGTTAAAGGTCACAGACTCTCCCCAAGAGTATAAGTGTGTATAAATAAATGTGTGTTTAAAACAAACAACATAGACATTTTCAAATTGCTGCTGCTTATTTGGCGATTCATTCTGAACTTTTATTTTATTTGGTGATTAATTCTGAACATTTATTTTAGGTCATTTAAATTCCTCTTTGTCAAACTGTAAAATTGTATTGTATTGTTGTTTTGTCTGAATAGTAGTATTGCTAAACCTTCCACAGTATAAATGCCCCTTTTGAATAATTTCTTAGAAGTAGATTGCATTTCCACATTACTTTAAACCCTAAGTGGTTAACCCACTGTCTTCCTCTAACTGCTTCTGCATAACATATTAAAACATTAATTTAATGTTATCAAGGGATTTGATATTCATATGAGTTTCACTAATTTGTTTGAACAGAGTTAGCTCAAATCAAAGTTTGTGATATAGGCTTTTACAGCCTATATGTAACCATGTAAAATACTGCATTAAATGAGCAATAAAGTTACATTGTCATTCAAGAAAGCTACTAAAACACATTTAAGCACAGTGATGTTTAAAAGTTCGAGTCTCACAATGATAGCAGACGAGCTCAAATCTGGGTGAACGGGGCCTACACTTCTTTCGCTTCGTATTTGTTTTTCGACCAATCATGTTGCTGGAGGTGAGGATCTGTAAGTAACTGGCGAACACAGTCGGCAGTAGTAGACTGTAAAAAAGTGTCTGTAAAGGTTTCAAATCAAGTGTGTAGAAATAGTTATTAAAAATCCCCTTCTGAAAGCTTCATCCACTCACACAATGAGTTTTCTTAGGTAGAAAAACGTTTCGTTTTCCGACCACCAGGCTCTATGCTGTCTCCACCCAGAAGCTGTGATATAACAGACGGACTGCTGGATCCCAGATCATTAAAGTCGAAGCTTAGCCTAAGTCTACTCTGCTAACGGACAGCACCTTCATGACTGTTCCTGAATGTGCTTGCCTTTTATGTAACATGCTTTGGATACCGGTCATTCAATTCCTAACAGCTAGCCCTGTTGGCCGACAGACAGTTGGCCGGGCGTCCAGGCGCACTGTCCTGCTAGAATATTCACTGGCCCAGCCCCCACTGCCTCACTTGCTAATATTAACAGTTGACTCACTGAGGCTGGGAGCATTCTAGAAACTTGCTTTTGACTATATAAGCAAAGGGCTGGAGTCAGTTTAGCTATGACTTTTGGGAAGAACCACACAAGGGGCAAGACTTGTTTCAAGCGACATCTACTCCAGGGGACTCGACTGAGATCCTTCAGAAGCTAAAAGGGGTTTTCACTAAGTAAGTAAGGGATTATATGAAAATGTTTTATTACACTGTTGACTTATTATTATAACCATTATTAAACCCTGCCTTCTGAGAGAATTCCACAGAACCACACAGGACATATATGTAGTGATCTTAGGTAAACCGTATAGCTAAATATTTATGACTGTAAAAATGACTTTAGAGGCTGCTCTTTGGAATAATATATGGTTATGAAATGCATCAACATATTGATAAGATATGATTTTGATTTTACAATATTGTTTTATTTGATTGTATTTGTCATTTTATCATAGTATGACATTTAAACATAATAATTAAAAGTCATATTGTTGCTTTGCTGAACTATAATTAAGTGTTAACTAATACATAAACAATATCATTTATATATATATATATATATATATATATATAAATAAATAAAAATGACAGACACTTCATCTAACAATAATATTAACAATTAAATTTAAATAATTTCCCTAGGCACAACACAGCAATATCCAAGATGTCTTCAGCAAAGGGAATATCAATAGGCATTGATTTGGGCACCACCTACTCCTGTGTGGGTGTATTCCAGCATGGCAAAGTGGAGATTATCGCCAATGACCAGGGAAACAGGACCACTCCGAGCTATGTGGCTTTCACCGATTCAGAGAGGCTCATCGGAGACGCTGCCAAAAACCAGGTGGCCATGAACCCTACCAACACAATCTTCGACGCCAAACGCCTTATTGGTAGAAAGGTTGATGACCATATTGTGCAGTCTGACATGAAGCTGTGGCCTTTCAAGGTCATCAGCGATAACGGAAAGCCCAAAGTCCAAGTGGAGTACAAGGGTGAGACCAAGGATTTCTTCCCAGAGGAGATCTCCTCTATGGTTCTGGTCAAAATGAAGGAGATAGCTGAGGCCTACTTGGGGCAACGGGTGTTAAATGCAGTCATCACTGTTCCGGCTTACTTCAATGACTCCCAGAGGCAAGCTACCAAGGATGCCGGGGTTATTTCTGGCCTGAATGTGCTGAGGATCATTAATGAGCCCACTGCAGCGGCTATCGCATATGGTCTTGACAAAAGCAAACGAGAAGAGAGAAATGTCCTCATCTTTGACCTGGGTGGAGGTACCTTTGACGTGTCCATCCTGACGATTGAGGATGGCATCTTCGAGGTGAAGGCCACCGCAGGAGACACACACCTGGGTGGGGAGGACTTTGACAACCGCATGGTGCAACACTTCGTGGAAGAATTCAAGAGGAAACACAAGAAGGACATCAGCCAAAACAAGAGAGCGGTGAGACGGCTTCGTACAGCATGTGAGAGAGCCAAGAGAACCTTGTCCTCGAGCTCACAGGCAAGCATTGAAATCGACTCTCTCTTTGAAGGTATTGACTTTTACACCTCCATTACAAGGGCCCGCTTTGAGGAACTCAACTCTGAGCTCTTTAGGGGAACGCTGGAACCTGTTGAGAAATCCCTGCAAGACGCCAAGCTAGATAAAAGCCAGATCCAGGACATCGTCCTCGTTGGCGGCTCCACGAGAATCCCAAAGATCCAGAAGCTCTTGCAGGACTTCTTCAACGGCAGAGAACTGAACAAGAGCATCAACCCTGATGAGGCTGTGGCCTATGGAGCCGCGGTCCAGGCAGCTATCCTCATGGGAGACACTTCAGGGAATGTTCAGGACCTGCTGCTGCTCGACGTGGCTCCTCTGTCCCTGGGCATCGAGACTGCAGGTGGAGTTATGGCCACTCTGATCAAGCGCAATACCACCATCCCTACTAAGCAGACCCAGGTCTTCTCGACGTACTCTGACAACCAGCCGGGGGTACTGATCCAGGTGTATGAGGGCGAGAGGGCCATGACCAAGGACAACAACCTACTGGGAAAGTTTGACCTGACGGGTATCCCACCCGCCCCGAGGGGTGTGCCTCAGGTGGAGGTAACCTTTGACATTGACGCCAATGGTATTCTCAATGTATCTGCGGTGGACAAAAGCACTGGAAAAGAGAACAAGATCACCATCACGAACGATAAGGGCCGGTTGAGCAAAGAGGAGATCGAGCGGATGGTTCAGGATGCAGACAAGTACAAGGCGGAGGACGATGGTCAGAGAGAGAAAGTAACAGCCAAGAACTCCCTCGAGTCCTATGCCTACAACATGAAAAGCAGTGTGGACGACGATAACATGAAAGGGAAGATAAGTGAGGAGGACAAAAAGAAAGTAATTGAAAAGTGCAACCAGGCTATCTCCTGGCTGGAGAACAACCAGCTGGCCGAGAAGGAGGAGTACCAGCACCAGCAGAAGGAACTGGAGAAAGTGTGCAACCCTGTAGTTTCAAAGCTGTACCAGGGGGGCGCCCCAGCAGGAGGCAGCAATGGGGGACAGGACAGGGCCAGTTCCAAGGGCCCTACCATTGAGGAAGTAGATTAGTTTCACAACATTTAAATTAACTACATGTTTTCAGAAATGGTATGACTGTTGACGATCATTCTTATTCTTTTAATTATATTGTTTTCAATGTGTATTTCTGCTTTGGTTATCCTAATAAAAAAATACAAACTATGATCTTGTTAATTTCATATTCTACCACACCTTTTTACAATACATATGTAGATGGACAATTAGTCAGATTTGACTTAATAAATTAAATCTGCTGTAGAAATCCAGTTATTGCATCACACAGCATGAATATAAATTATAACAAGGTATACTATTTAAGCCAGATCCACGAAGCAGTAAGAGATGAAGTAACAAGATGACACTAGATGGCAGTGTGTAGCTGTGTCTGGCCTCACTGTGATAAGGTTGTTGGGTAAAGTATTCCCATAATTGTGTATAAATGTATTGTAGTAGGCCTACATATCAACACTTTCAAGTGTATTATATATACAATTATATTTAGGCTAAATATGCATATGACTCATAGTTTACCTAGCCTATTTTTCCATCACGTTTAATGAAACTGTAATGGACAAATATAATCACCCACAGCGACTCAAACAACAGTGGCGATGTTATTCCAAGATATCTGTAGATATCAATAAGCCAAACCCTAACAACACCTCCCTATAGCTACATACATTTCCAGGGTCAATGATTAGGTAGTCTCTACTAGCCTCTGTAGCCGTTTCAATAAATAAAATTTTTAAAAAAAAACAGTCTGGCCAGCCAGCAAGGGGTTAAGCAGCAGACAGCGGTTGCCTGGCGGTGTGGCTGAGGGAGGATACTTGTTGAAACAACAGCTCTCCGCATCCTCCACCCTGAGCCGCTCACACACCCATGGATTATGTTCATGTCTGATTACGCCGTTTCATCTTTGGTCACATTTTAAGCAGAAAAGTTGAAATTGTTTGTTATATAGGCTATTTTTTTTCCTTCCGCGCTTCTTGGATTAAAACGTACACATTTTTGGATAACATTTCGGAAAGGAAAGGTGCGGACTGGAGACCTGTTTCCCTCCCCTGATGGTTTAGTTACAGCCCGCGGCAGGAGGTGCGACGGTGGCCTATCCTCCGGGTTTGGGGGGGGGGGTTATCACACCAATAAGCAGGAGACTGTTGGTCTTTCCTATTGTTGATGTGTTTGTAAGTAGACCACTTCGTTATATTAAACCCACGCTGTACCGTTAGAGGACATTTGCTGTGTTTCCGCGCACCATCTCGTTGCAGCCGCTTCCCCACCGTGTCATCCTAACAGGTGGTTTTCACAGCTGAGCCGTCCTCTCACCAGGGCTGTCACTCTCACAAATATGTTTAAATAAATGATCCGCACGAGCAAGTACAAGGATTTCGGTCTGCATAAAAAAAAGGTGGGTTCACCATTCATTTTATTGCATTTTCCACGCAGAGAGATCGGCCAATAACCAAAAAGGGAGGAAAATCAAAAAGAAAAGTCCCTCCATCTAAATGATAAGCTCGGTGTGCGTGTCGTCGTACCGAGGGCGCAAGTCGGGCAACAAGCCTCCGTCTAAATCATGTCTGAAGGAGGAGATGTCCAGAGGGGAGGACTCGGACAAAATCATCATTAACGTCGGCGGCACCCGACACGAAACCTACAAGAGCACCCTGAGGACCCTGCCGGGGACCCGCCTGGCATGGCTGGCACACCCGGCGGACCCGCAGGTGAACCCGGACTCGGACCCGGTGCCCGCGGGCGGCAACAACGAGCTGTTTTTCGACCGGCACCCCGGGATCTTCGCCTACGTGCTGAACTACTACCGGACCGGGAAGCTGCACTGCCCCGCCGACGTGTGCGGACCTCTCTTCGAGGAGGAGCTGGCCTTCTGGGGGATAGACGAGACGGACGTGGAGCCGTGCTGCTGGATGACCTACCGCCAGCACCGGGACGCGGAGGAGGCTCTGGACATCTTCGAGCCGCCGGACCCGGAGGACACTGACGACGACACGCCGAGGCGGTTCGGCATCGACGACCGCCCCGACAGGTCGAGGGGCTGCTGCGAAGTTTTGCAACCAAAGATATGGGCCCTGTTTGAGGACCCGTACTCGTCCAGGGCTGCCAGGGTAAGCTGACTGAGTTGTGTTGTTGCCATCGTGTTTCTATAAAGATTTAATTTTTTTCATTTTATTTTGTCCCTTTAAAGGTGGTATAGACAACTTTTTTGTTGTTGTTGCTTTAACGTGTCAATAAGAAGTAAATGTTGATTGCACAATGTAATGGCTACAGAATCATGACACCATCAGAGTTTAGATTGGTTCCCTTAGCTTCCCTATAAGCCTCGCTTTCACTATCTCTGTCTGCCACCGGGTACGATCTCCCGGGAAAAATGTTACGGCACAAAGAAAACGTGGCAACCATTTCGCGTGCAACCAAACCAGAAGGAATAGCGATTTTGTTTACCTACTTGTTTGTGCGAAGCAATACTCAAACTATGGTATAACTATGCAATGCACATCATTACAATAGCTTTTGCCTGTTTCGCAGGCAATTTCACTTAACCTCCTCAGTGAACATGCTTCTTTCTTTATTATTTCCAAAGTGTTTCTTTCGCGGAGATCTCCAAACCAATGCGCCTCTTGTGTTTTTTGTGGCAGCGGCGCAATAAAAAGGCGCGCGTGATGCGAGCCAAATCAACAGGTGAACTGGTACTGTCACTGTGAAGTGAACTGACTGACTACAAGGCTGTGCACAAGCTGATATTTCAAAGTCGCTCCATTTTATGTTCAATTTTTTTCTCCATTTTATGTCACATATGCACATATTCTGATGCAAAATAGATACATCTTTATAACACATTAACTTCAAGGACCTAGCTAAGTAATAATACATGTTAAAGGTGCTGGTCATCTTTAGTCTATAGCCTACAAGCCACAAATGCCTGTTGAGTGTTTTCATCTGAGAGAATAATAGAGAGCTTGAAACGTATTTTGCAGCAAATGGATGTGCAACAAAGCGAGAAAGTAGGCCTTCTTATGGAGGTAAATCTGAAAGCACAGGTATTGAATGACGTTAGCAATGGCGGTGAATAGTGTATCAAGTGTATCAGTATAAAATATAAATCCGTAGATGTAGGAAAGGTGTCTCTCAATGTACGATTAGTGCTAATACACTTTTTCAAACATCTCTTATTTAGCTTTCAGTAATGGCAGCTACAGCAGCAGTATCTGTGCTCTACCCTGTGACTATCACTTTTATACTCCATCAGCTTATTATGATGGTTTACCTTGATAAAACATAACATAATGAAGTATTAAGGCATTCTGGACCTTGATGATAAGCTCTCTGTATTTGTATCGGACTTCAATGTCTCGACCCCCCTGCTCCGTTCATGCATGTATGTATGCATGTATGCTCTAAGATATGTGCACCCTAAAAGGCTGCAGAGTGCATTTACAGAGACTCATGTTACCATTATGGCCTTTTTATTTTCAAAGAGCCTTTAAGTCCATCTCACATAATGTGTTTCTTAAAAGCAAAGGTCCATCATTTACACACTGTATCTGCTACAATATCAACATGGGCCAGTGTCTTCCAGTGTAAGGGGAGCTAACACTAAAAGCAGTTTGTACCACTTTGCTCCATTCATGAAGTTTAAAAACTAGTTGGCACTCAGATTTGGCATGCATCTCACAGAGTCCCATTTAAATGCCAGCATTTAAGTAATACAGACATACAGACATGGAAAAACACTGAGCTCAATTGTAATGCTTTGTTTTTTATTAGATCTCTATTACTGTTGGTATTGCATTTCATGCACCCAAGAAGATAAAGAAATAAATTTACAATTGGAAACTCCAAATCCATAATGTTTAGCATTTCAGAATGTCACCTGTGATTTTGGAACAATACACCAATGCTTTGGAAAACATGCAAAGTTAATGGTTGTTGAAGTTATAAAATAAAGTCAACCCTTTTTTGAACATGTTTTTCAGAATAGCCAATGTTGTACATACACTCATCCAGAGTAGTAATAGCACAGAGGCAGTGTAAATAGAAGAACGCTTTACTGTTTACACTGCCACTGTAGAGCAGAGCCAGACCCGCCAAGCTGGTTAGTGAACAATCATATCTCGGATTGCAACAAGAGATGTAATATCAAAATGATCATAACAATGGCCTCTTTTACTCACTCCAAAATAAGGGAAGAGTCAATAAGGCACAATTTATTTAATTAAAAAAATCTTACTAACATGTATCCATCTGTATTTCATGGTGACTCAATGTGAAAAACAAACAAAAATAAATCTTTCAGAAGGCTTTGAGAATCTGTCCAGTCTGCTAGCCCTCTCCTCTTTTGCCAGTTTCTATACATAGCAGCTCTATAAGCCCAGCGCTTGATGAATTGTCACCTATCAACCACTCTAGAGACTAGGATCTCAGTGTGTGTGTGTGTGTGTGTGTGTGTGTTTGTGTGTAGGAGGGTCGGGGGGGGGGGGGGGTTCTAATCCTATGTAATTATGTTTGTTTGTTGTGCCTAAGCCATCGATGTTTGCTTATAATAAAACGGTTAACCTTGCTGTGAGAGCAGCAGATGCATTAGAGTGAGGGTTGATTAAATGTACAACTCTCTCTTATGACTCAAATGGTTCACATTTGTCACAAGCCGCTCCACTCGAGCAATACAACTGTTTTATGTATTATTTTAGGACATATATAGTAGCCTATTATATCGGCCATGGGATTGTGCTCCGTATCAGAGCTCAGAGCTCTCAACAAATTTGTATTTCTGAAAATATCAACTGAGATAAGTAGCAGTTATGTGTGACAAGGATTGTAAAGGATACAGCTACACTCACTTCAGTGTGGATTTATTTATTCCTTCCCTTCGCTATTCGTAGGTGCATGTTTGACATACTATTTTGAAAGGAGTTCTGACAGTAGTTTAACCGCAGGTGACCAGCGAACAGATCCTGTGACCATATCCAGGAGAGATGAGTTGATGTGTACCTTAAAGAGTACTGTACTTGAGTAAAGAGGGTTAAGTTAAGGCTTTCAATGCAAACACTCAGTTTTCCCTCCAATACATGCACCTGTAATACAGCAAGTACTACACATTCTTACATTAAAGGTATTTTTAATGCAAGTAGAGGGCTAAAGGCTTTTATTGTGTTTTTAAATGCTGCTGTTATTCATGATTTAAAGATTCTTCACACCATGACATCACAATTTTCAACAACTAGATTTACTTTTAAAGGTCTCATTTCATTGTTTTTTTGTAAATTTTGCAGTGGTCTCTAGTATTAATAAATGCCCTGTGAGCCGGTTTTGTTGAAAACAATGCTCTGGTGTGCCTGTTTCAGGCTGTTCTAGTTTGGAGGAGGTGGTGGGCGGGGAAGAACGAGAGGTTTTCGGCTCTTACTCATGAATATTCATGACATTTAAATGACTTGCCTCTGATT
>JAOPJH010000001.1:5576179-5589915 GCA_027122575.1 Merluccius polylepis | reverse complement strand
TTAGTATGAAAAAATATAGACTTTAACTGTGTTGGGCTCGGGTCGGGCTCGGACATAAAAAGCTTGATGCCTGTCGGGCTCAGGTTGGGTTCGGTTACTCCTCTGTCAGACTCGGGCCGGCTCGGACAGAAAATTCTGGCCCGATCCACACTCTAGTTCACACTGCAAAGTATGTGGATTTTGTGGGCCCGGGTGTAGATTAGCAAGAATTTCTCAGTATGCGGCATGAGCTTACTGGACATACTCAACTGCACCACAATGCATTGCGTCTCTTCAGACGTCACCTCACATCTCACAACACATTGGAGCCAATTTCCAAACAGGTGTCATTTAGATAAACTGACCACCAGAGCTGGGGACTTGCCACTTGACTTGAACTTGCCTACTGTGAGACTTGTCATGGCTCAGGTTCTAATGGCTATGGCTAAATATTCATTGAATGCATTGTTTGTTTGTTGAGCCACTGCTGGATGCATATCAGGGACACACTACATATTATTATTATGTCAGCCCGATTTCCCCGAGGTGGCCACGGTAGTGGATGGACTGGACTGGGGGGGGGGGAAGTGCTGCTGTTGGCAGCCTCTGCTGTCCACTCTGAAGCACGTCAGGAAGCCCGCTAGACACGCTACAACATGACTGGAGTTCGCCTCTATGTTTTACTTGGTTTAGTGCTGTTCGGCAGCACATCAGTCAACACATGTTGACTGATAAATGTGCATTAACGAATACAAAAAATATAAATTTCTATGGTGCATGGACATCAGTCTTGTAGTCTTCATCGCCGATCGAGGTCCGCTGTGAATCTTTTCCTGGATGCCCAGCCTGCTCATCCTCTCCGTCTCCTGCCTCAACTCTAATCACATCCTTCTCTTAAAAGGAAAACCAGTTACCACCCAGACTTTTTGAACAAAGAGATCCATATATCAGAAGGAGATGGAGGCAGGTGCAGTATATAGCTGACCTCTTCTGGAAGTGGTGGATCTCTGAATACTTACCAGTAAAGCAAGTGGGGACAGATATGGTCCACAGTAAGAAGAAGCCTCACTCTTGGAGACATTGTCGTCATACAGCACCCAGAAGTTCTTGGATAACGGGCAAGGTTTTGGAAGCTAAACCAGACACAAAGGACCTAGTGCACACTGTATGTCTTCAAACAATACACAATATACTGGAAAGGCCTGTCCAAAAGGTCTGTTTGCTACTGGAGGCAACAGACTAGAACAATATGAACCAAACTTTTTGACAGAAACATCAAAGAACAAAATATTCAGTCAAGCTGAAATACATGACATAATATTGAGAATATAAGTTTATTCATAGCTCCATTGAAATGTACTGTTATTATTGTGTTTTGCACAATTAGGGGCCGGAGTGTAGTGTTGCCACCATAGCTTCTCCTACGTCATTGGAAATGGGGGTTGTATTCAGTTTGTTGTAATTTGCAACCTCACCGCTAGATGCCACTACATTTTACACAGTGTACCTTTAAGAAGGGATTTATGTGACACTTCTGAATGATGACATAATCGGATGACATTGTTGGACCTGTGACATCGGAGCGCAGATCGTGTGTTTGGTCTAAAGTAGGCTAATTGTTGACATGCAATGTGATGGTTCGCAGCAGAAAACCATGTCACTGACCAACAATCTGTCGTTCTTTTTGCTCAATTTATGTAGCAATGTATTGAGATTACATAGCCTACCTACATACAAGTGGGATGCTGAATTAATGCATTATAGTGAATATTTCAGTTTTATTAATGTAAACTTATACATGATGACTGGTAATGCATTGATGAGAAGTTTTGTGGGGTGGGCAGCACTAGCTGTCGAACGTGCGTGTACTATAACGGACTCTGACGGAGAAACTGACGCTATTTTGCAAAAAGTATAAAAACTCGAAAGGTTCGAAACATTTACATTTATCAATTCGAAGGAACCGGTACTGTGAAAAGAGTCGGTCCGCCCATCACCACATCACAGCTAAACACTATAAAGTGCTACATAATAAACCAATGGCTTGCATTAGCGAATCCATTAAACGAACTGATGACTCGAGACAAGGCGTTCTTTTAGTGTCAAACCTCTATCCGATACACTGCACAACCACCAGGAGTGACTTTTATTCATTATGATTTGTTCACACTCAATAACAGAGATGGCACTCCTGAACATGACGGTCTGCATCACGGTTTTACATAGTCAGTCAGGTTACAATGGTCTGTGTCACATGAACAGAAATTAACACTACAAACACAACATCATAACTTTAGTAAATAACCCCTTAACATAAACCGATAACAAGCCCCATTATCCTTTGCACTACACACAAACATAGTACCGCGGCCCACCCCTGTGGGTCGCTACAAGATATTTAGCATTTATTCTCCTTGTGCTATGTAAAATGTATTTACCACTTGTAGGTTTCATTTTAAGTCCTTTTAACAGTATTTAAAAAATAAATATGACGTATGACTTGCCTGTTGGCAGGAGTCTACTCCTTTTTGCTTTTTATAAGAACTCAAACTCCCACTACGCCTCAGTTCTCAGCATTGGATATCACATTAGGTTGTGGGTTGTGGATGGAAAATCACAACTTGACTGTTTAAACGTGACTGTTTCCAAGAAACATCCTGGATTAACTCACTGACACTATCACCATCAGTCAAGCTGCCACACAGCTACATGCCTCCAATACCCTTAATAGTCCCATTGTTTTTGGAAGACATATTAACAACTCCAACTCTATATCCATGCTCTGTCTATGCACAACTGGAACACACTTGGAGATCAAGTGGTCTATGTGCTCTCATATGAAACACAACTCTTTGGAACCATTCACAAAAAAAACATGGCAAAGCATATGGGATTCCTCTCAAAAGGGAGGGATGTGTTGTGTAAGAGCTTGGCCATTAGTAGCCACATTTTCCTTTTCAATGCGCCATATTTCCTTCCAAAGCTAGATCCATTTAGATACATTCCCAAGCAGCCACAGCCACTTCCTGACTATAGGGATAAAGGAAAGCCTTTTTACAAGGTTCGATGTAAACAGTAGAGTTATGAATGATCCACTTCCATAACTTGAATCATCTATGCTTGCTATGGAGTAACACAGCTCCAAATCAGATCTCTTATCTAGACAGGAAAGTTGCACTGCAAATGTTTCTATCTCTGTGGCCAATTACAGCAGATCTACTCATGCATGTGAGTGAGAACGTAGCCCTTTGCTGTGCAAGTAAAAACATTTTTTGGGTACCCTTTAGATTCAAATGTACATTTAGAAAGCAACGAGTGCTCTTCAAATCTGCACCGGCCGTTCTTCAAAACCAAAGCCGGCCAGAAATGTAAGCGTTCTGAACGAATGGGCGCAATCATCCCGTTCAAGAAGGAGCCACACACATTAAGTGGCCAATGCATTAGTGATGAGGTAACGTAGGCGGTAGGCAAGTCATTAAGTCACATGCGTTGTTCAACTGAGGATTAATTGCACTACAGTCCACTCTCGAATGCTTTCCAGTCTCAACAGTTCGAGGCAAAGCAAAACCATTAATGTCCCCTTTGTGGCAATATGAGTCCCACCAGGGAGGTAATAGAGCACAGGATTTGAAGCCACTGAGACCCATTCAAGCAGCTTGGCCACTGGAAAATACCCTGCACATGGAGTGTACACATAATATGGAAGAATAGTGTCTATGTCGTCAGCTAAAAAGAAAGAAAAAACAAACAAATACATAGACCAAACTAGACCTGGGTCTGGAGCTTCAGTTCTGTCACACACATCACAAACAATTTGATGATATTAAAGTCAGACCTCATTCAAGTACATTATATTTACACTTAGTAGAGTCAACATGGCCGCTTGGAAGATATTATAGTCAAATATAGATTGCAACACAATTAAACCAAAACTAAGCTGGGCTCTGTCAGGCACGGGTTGGTCTAAGCTTGTGCTTTGGTGTGGAAGGTATGATATACGTATAGTGTTGCTCTCTTCTTTGTGTGTTTGTGTTTCTGTCACATCATGCCACTATTAGACATGGGTGGCTTCCAGCTTCTATCTGGAAATAAATTACATAAAAAGGTGACTGTGCTCATGCTGGTGTAAAAAACAAAACAAAAGAGAAAAGGGTGGTGGAAAGAAAAGCACCAGCACTGTTATTCCATGGAACCGATTGGGCCACAGAATGGAAACTATAGCAACCAATCATGTCCCCTCGGCAGTCGCCATATGAGAAGCTTCAATCAGTAGTGATCAATGCATCCGCCATGTCACGGCACTTAAAGACCTTCCTTTGTCCCGACCTCCTCGCTTTTAACTCCTCACCATATATGTTGTGACCTCAGGAGAAGCTGAGGACCAAACATGGGGGACAGTGGCAGTGTGAGTGGATCTGTGTAGAGTAGAGTAGACTGATCATGTGAATTCGATTTTCTTCTTCGTTGACCATACTTATCGAGGCAGGTCAGAGTGTCTTGAGCAAATCTAATCTGGTTGAGATGGAGTCGTTTAATTGAGTTCTGATTTTCAATTTCCTGCAATAGGTGCTAAAGGTGATAATAATAAGCTAATGAGAGATCTAATAAGAGCTTGGGCTTCATATGGGCACCCATGTGTGTCTTCAAATTGATCTTGCCCATGTCATTTATTAGTGCAATGTATTTCCAATTAAGATGATAGATTGAATGAGATCAATATGGTGATATTGACCGAAGGATCTTGCAGAACAATTATACAACCATATCATCTGAAAATAACTAGCTTCTTAAAGCATTCCAGGGCCTTTCTGCCTCCTGTCAATACCCTCCCCCCCTTCATAATGCTAAGATATAATGGAAATATTTCCATTTGCTCATGGGCCTTTTTTAAAACGGTTTTATCTCTATCATGAATACAGTCAACAAACAACAATAGCTGCCTATGGTGTAGTATGTTCAATACCTTTGCATTTGATTACCAGGGCAAACCAATCTATGATGACATGTTTGACTGATGACAATTATTCATATGTTTCTATGATAAAAGGTTAAACAAATGTCCAAAAATGTCCAGATGGCGGTTTTCAATACTGAAAATCAGTGGTAAAGTCGAAAGGCTGTGTTTGTCTTTGGCCCCGTTTGTTTAAATGATCCCAGATGGCTTCACGGACCCATTGGTTCGCTTGTCTTTTTCCTGCAGCATTTTAGAGTCCTTCCTGTTTACCTGAGACCTCTCAAGTCGTCACGGACAAAATAAGCTTTCCATGTCTGTCTGGGTGAATTTTTATATGCGCGTACATGTGCAAATGTTTGCACATGCCTCGCTCTCTCTCTCCTCTTTGTGTGCGTATGTGTGCATTATGCTTCGTGTGTATTCAGGTGAGTGAATGTGTTTTTTAAAACTAAATAAAAGTAGCAGAGAGAATGTCTGCTTTGTTTATTCTCTCGTTAATGTGGCAGCAAGCTCAGTGTGTATTGCTTCCCATCAGCAGAGGATACATATCATTCCAAGGTTTGTCATTGTTTAATCTCCCCTTCTCTTTAATTTCTCACTCTCTACTCTAAGATTCTCCTGATAGACTTACCGCGGGATTGGCTTGAAACAGAAATACTGACCAATTGATTTCTCAATCAACAACAACCAACAACAACAAGAACCCAAGAATATATCACCTTTTCTTTCGAAGGCTATTTCTGGCTCCTCTTTGACATGAGTTGCAGTACATGAGCAACATTAAAGCGAAGGCCCTGTTATATGGTGCAGGGCTTTGCTACACTCATTAGAAGCACTGGCTGTCAGTGAATGTCTAGGTCCACTGCCTCCTCCAGTCTAATTGGTATCCAGGAAGACAAAGTGCATTGAGGTTCACATGGAGCTGGAGTGTGGACATAATTGCTGATGTCCATGCTTTACACCCTCGCCACATGCATCAGTGTGAGGTCAGATGATCGCGCACATTCCAAGCCACCATCTTGTGCCTTTCTTGTCTCCATTATGATAACAATAATAACTGGTTTGGCTTGGTTTGCCAAGAAGTACCAAGATGGTGGCTTGGAAAACTTATTTTGTAGAACTTCAGATCAGAGAATTGAAACCCTCCTATTCTTCCAGCTGTGCTTTCATCGATGCCGTGTAAAGTGTATATGGTAGAAGTCAGGATTACAAGAAGTCCCCAGCAAATTCTTGGAGAGGCTTCAAGGAGGGCCTCTTCATCATATCCTGCTGGGACATCCTGCATCATACGAGCATATGACTGACCCCCGCCATCACGCGCACCTTTCTCACTGCCACGCACACAAAAACCCCTGCACAGCTTGCCAGACGGCCCAACAGTCCAACAGGAAAAAACACATTGAGGACAAGTAAGCTGGATCCTGTGACCCATTTTTAACTGTTTCTATTTTGTTTTCTTGAAGCGCTTGTGTCTCAAAGTCAGTGTGGCCTGTATTCCCCTGCACATCGTGTTCTTGGATTTAAATAACAATGCTAGGTTAAAATGTATGGCGTGTTTTCCGGTTCTTACAAAGAGATTTCAGATTTTTACTTCACATTGAGGCAGGCATAGTCCGTGGCTGCAAGTTTGCTACATTATTAAAATCTCCATACTAAAAATAGGTCAAAATGAAAGAATAATGCAGGGGAGGAGGACTGTCACTGTCTGAGCCAGTGCTGCACAATCTGGGGCCATCTCAGGTCTAGTAGAAAGAAGCAGAGAGCCAGACATACATCATTACTCAATTACAGTATTGTATTACAGTACCTAATTTATCCAGGGAGTGCTGGCTATAAGCATTCAAGCTCTGTTCCAACATTTCTCTCCCTCAAAAGGCACACAGTGGAAGATGTGCACTCCCCCCTAGTATTATTTTCTCAAGCCGGGAGACAATTAAGCTATTAATCTGACAACACAAGACACTTATTAATCTGACAACACAAGACACTTCCCTCACACAATGACTTCTGAATTATAATTTATGTCAGCAATAAAAAATGTGGTTAATTGCAATATGCATTTAGCCACCATTTTTATTCAGATAAGCTGCCCTGGTGTGTGGTTGTTGGGGATATTGGTGTTGAAGCAGCAGCAGGAGGATAGAACTGTGTGAGAGAGAAGTACGCACTTCCTCTACCACAACCCTGTCCACTAATAAAGCTTCAATGGGTGGGAGAAGGACCTCAATGCTGCCTCTCTCTCTCTCTCTCTCTCTCTCTCTCTCTGGGAAACTGGGAAGTGGCCCCTTTGGCTCTGTGTTTAGATGAACATCTGGAGGGGAACCTCACAGGGTTGTATCGTTCTGTGTAATCAGCGGGCGTGCACATGTCAGTACCTGCGTGCACGGCCAAATGCGTGTGTATATCCGGCCGAATAAGGGTCCTTTGAGTGTGTGTGTGTCTACATGCGTGCATATTGGTTTTATGGCTTTTTTGTCTCTCCATGTGTCTCTGTGGGTTCACATGACAAGTTTGCTGGCACGTTGACAATAGTGTGTGTGTGTGTGTGTCTGCATGTTGTGTGCAAGTTTATGTGTGTGACAGTGCGTGTGCACGTGCATGTGTGTAACTGTGTATGTGCGTCTCAGTGTGCTTTATCTCCCTGGGGACAGAGGTGGAGTAGTGTTGGGATATAAATGTGCACAGGATGGCTAAAAGTGAGATGTGCCTCAAATCATGTGGGACAGCCAGGGTTAAGAATGGACAATGTGACGCAGTCCAGGAAGAAAAATAGTCATTTAAGTGCACAACCTCCGTGGCCCATGTTGATCTGCTTCCTGCTCCACGCAGGAGCCGCTCAGGACATCTTGTGCAACATCAATTAAAGAGACAACCCGTCCAAGACCACCACCTGATTTAAGACACGCAGATCACCAGGCAGGGCCAGTATAGCAGCTAGGCAATCCAAACAACCACAAGGGACTAAATGCAAGAGAAGATACTGTGCTCTGTCCTCACCTATTTCACTATAATGTTTAGCCTCTGTTTTTATATATTATATTTATAAATCATCCATGTTTGGCTGAACTTGTATGAAGAATCCTCCACTAAGGAACTGTTAAGAGGCTGGAGAGAGGGGTTTCCCTGGCACCCAGGAAGACAGATAATATGTCTGTCATTAAGCCAAAACCAGCTTGGACACTTGAAAAGAGCAGCCTTACTGTGTGGCAGGAGGCCTAATTTGTGTCGGGTGCTGTAATATCTGAGCTAGCCATGGCCTGACGGTGCCGAGGACAAAATTGTGCAATGTGACAATAATGGCCAGTGAGGCTTCCTAACCAGATTGCTGCATCCATTACCAGCCAAGTGTATGCCACAATTGGACATGTTTCAGACAATGTTATTACACTACTGGAAGCAAAGCAGGGTTGCAATGCCCTGTGTGTAATATAGGGAGAAGTCTGTAAACATAGGGCCCAATGTACATTGTTAATATGAAGGAATTTTCTATACTGATTTTTCACAGGTGTTTTACCCATATTTTGAATTATGCATTGCATTGTGAGAGCAAGAACCCCCTCTAGGCGTAAAAGATGCAAGAGGCAGACGCCATCACATGCGTTGGTCATTAAACTCGGGCCAAAGTTTCATTCAGATTTCGCAGTTGGAGAAACCTTTCTCACACTTTTGTGGTAAAAATCAATAATTTTTTTTTTTTTAACTAAAATTATTTATGTTTAGGACTTAGCTCTATCATTTTAGTTGGAAAGAGTTCAGCTTTTATTAACCCGTCTACCGTTACCAGATATGCCAGGAATATTTTCCAGGACTCATTTTGGGACTAGAATTGCGTTAACTTAAAATAATTTTCATTTTATTACTTATATTTTAGACTGTAGTGAACGTCAGGTAGAGTTAGGCTAATGCTAGCCCCAGTTTTAGCCTCAGACGGTCCACCCAGTGCTAACGTTAACCATCCGTTTTCCCACCAGGGTTGCAAAAGTTGGGCCTGGTAGTTAACCAGCTAACGCCAGTTAGCGAGATAACGGGCTGACTGAATACCTGAAGCACTGCAGATCACACAGACATGTTAACAATGTTTTTTTATTTATGTGGCCATACAGATTGTTGAAGAATGTTTCCTCATTCAACTGCTTTGCTGTTCATATGTCACAAACACTCCCAGACACAAGGATCAGACAAACTTGGAACCAGAGTGTGTCTGTACAGTTGAAATGTTCGTTGAATTTTTGCAACAGAGAATATGCAGATGTTAAAGGGCTTGTGTCTCACTTAAATGGCCACATACAAGAGGGTCTGACTGTAACTTGTCCCTTTGATGAATGTTCTAAGACGAATGAGATGAATGTTATTTTTTAACGTAAAGACATCCTTTTCATCTCTATTTTTCCACCTGATAGCACCTGTTCATCTATGCGAAGTTGCAGAACAGTCTTTTCCAGATAAGGGAGCTCATGTTGGAGAGAATGTACCTGAAGGAATTGATGTGATTGATGCAGACCAAAGAATGCTGGGAATGATAAAGTGCAAGATGCCTACACAGAGAAACTAGCTCTGTTTTACTTGGGTTTGCAGGTAAAGTATTTAGTCCCAGCTTCCACAATTACAGAGATAGCAAATGAAATGAAAACTCTTCAGGATATTCAGCAGGAGTATACAATGGATATGCTATCTCGAGAACTTGAACAGTTTGGTGTTCCAACAGAGACATTAATATTTCTTGGAAAGAGTGCATACGAGCAGAGCCCTATGCACAAGGCCTTACATGCAAATGGTCCTTTAACTACGCACCATTGAAGGCTGCAATATTACAAGACGCACTAGTACAGCCTGTTGAAGTCACACTTGCGTACAATGATAGAGGGCAGAAGAGGCACTATCATTACATTCCAGTACTGGAAAGCCTCAGAGCAATGCTAAAAGAGGGAAGTGCAGCTCAACAGAGTTTTAACCCTCTTCCTGTTGAAGATGGTACACTCTGTGATTTCACTGATGGGCATGTCATTAGATCTAATGCCATATTTGCCTCAGACCCAGATTCTTTAAAGGTGATGATTTGTCAAGATGCGTTTGAGGTGGCTAATCCTCTTAAATCTCCCAAAGAAAAGCACAAAGTTTTAGCTGACTACTAAGATGTTTTAACTGTCCACACACCACTGATCAACTGTTGATCAAATACAGTTGGTACTGCTCTTGATAGAGAAAGACTGTAAATACTTTTGAGTGGATAAAGATTCAGTGAGCTTGTGTCAGACTTGTGTGAGCTGGAGGTAAAGGGCATATCTCTTGAGGGTAAGATATATGCAGGTACTGTCACACGCATAATGAGAGATAACCTGGGCTCCCACATGATTGATGGCTTTACAGAAAATGTTGGCTTCGCTGAGTATTTCTGTAGAAACTGTCGAGTCACAAAAGATGTATTTCGGTCTAACCCTCTCACAGTTGTCACTCATAGAGATCCGGCTGGTTATAATGAGTCTGTGCAGTTTTTGGAGAGTCACTCTGAAGTGACCATGCATCAGGGGATTAAACGCAACAGTGGTTTCAACAAAATGTACTTGTGTCTAATTTCCAAGTGTGTCAGGCTGGACTGCCGCCCTGTCTAGCTCATGACCTGTTTGAGGGTGTTGACTATGATGTAGCAATGTGTTTGCTGTTCATAATTAAAACGAAAAAGTGGTTCAGTTACGAGTCACTAAATTACTAAATGACTCAAATCATTTCCTGGTGAAAGCAGCAACAAGCTAAATGCTATTCCCAACAAGGAAGCAATGCTTGGAGGCCATGCAGCCCAAAACAGGTGGCTATTGAGGTTCTTGCCTATTTTAGTGAATGACAAAATTGAAGATGAAAAGACTGAACATGCTGAATGGCAGCTGGTACTTCTTCTGAGGGAGTTAGTTGAATTTGTCTGCGCACCTAGCCTTTCAAATGACTGTCTTTGTTTAAAAAAAGGTTGTCTTTGTTTAAAAAAAGGTTGATAGTAGTTTTTTTGTGTTATTTGGCCCAGTTTTGATATTAGCCTACATGTTAACATTTATGCGGCACATGGTGGTGATAAACAGTGGTAATGTCACCTGGAGTGCCAGTCAGTGGAGGACCCCTCTTCTGTAGCAGCAAAAACCTGTCCTATGGTGTTCCTGATAGTGAGGAACATGGATGACCATGGCAAAGTATACAAGATACGTCCCAGTGATGGGACAGGAGGGGAGAGAAATGTCCACAGAAGTGAGCTGCAGGTGCTGCAGGTGCTTACTACTTAAACTGAAAAGAGCCCGCCAACAGTAAGACAACCTGCTGCTAAGCAAAAGCCCCTTGAGCCTCACTCTCATCAGATCAGAGCGAAAGGGAGGCTAGAAGTCTCAGCCATTGCTCTCATGTTCAAATACTTCCCCCCCGGTCCATGCCACCAGTGCAGGCCCCCTAGTACACATTCCACCCATTTCTGACCCTTTCCCGACAGCCAAGCACATAGCCATGGAAGTAGGCAGCCTACTATCCAGCAGCAGGGAAACCCAGTTGAGACAGAATCGGTGCTGCTCTGCTCCACTAGAACCGCAGCCGGTCATCACCCGACACTGTATTTTAATCTAGTGCCATTTTATTCATTAAATGATGATTTAAATAGAATGCATTTGTATACTCCACTACAGGAAGCTTGGGACTTTCCTTTGGTCCTGTTTGAGTGTTGGTTCTGTTTGAGATCCTGGGCCCAGTTTCCCGAAAGCATCGTTACCCTAAGTGGTTCGTTAAGTTCGTCGTACGACCATCAGACAGTTGGTCTGGGTGAATACTCGATTCTGATTGGCTGGAGGGTGTAGGTTAAAAAGTGTTTATTTACACCTTTGATTTACACCTAAGAAAGACGTTGACGCTATGAAGACACTATGACCACGTTGCTTGGCAACGCCTGCATACGGGAGATATTAAATAGTCCGCTCGACTTGTAAAAATAAAAAACCCTCACGATTTTAACTCTAAAACACATTAAAGTATTATTGATTAAATGTTAACAGAAATGAAAGGACGACGCGGAGGCGTGAACCGTCCGACGCGAAGCGGAGCACGGTTCTGTTAATGGACACCTCGAAGGGCATTATCACTCTTCTATGTGTATCAAAACCAGCCACATAGTTTTGAGGGAGGTCTTCCTGAAACCCTTGTTCTTCCTCGTCGTCATCGTCTTCATCGCCATCCTCCGGCTCACCTAACGCTCCCCCGGCCTTAGCTGCAGTATGAGCGGAGGCGTGAACGGTTCTGTAAACGGACGCCTCGAAGGGCATTATCCCGCTTATACCATGGCCACTTACGAAAGAAATACATATTTAATCAATTAATAATACTTGAATGTGTTTTAGAGTTAAAATCATGAGGTTTTTTTTATTTTTACAAGTCGAGCGGACTATTTAATATCTCCCGTATGCAGGCGTTGCCAAGCAACGTGGCCATAGCGTCTTCATAGCGTCAACGTCTTTCCTAGGTGTACATTAACACTTTTTAACCTCCTCCAGCCAATCAGAATCGAGTATTCACCCAGACCATGGTATAAATATATATATATGTTCTTACTGTAGTGTTTTTTTATTTTACAGTACTTACAGTATCAGTGCAATTACTGTGAGTTTTGCCAAAATACATAACATTTGTGTATTCTTAAAACTAACAATATGTGTCAATGCAATATTTATATGATATAGTCACAGTATTGTATTACAACCTATTACAGTACACCCTAAACTTCAAAAAAGGAGAACAGTGAAACAATTTCTACACAAGTTTATACATTTGAATATGTACCATGGCATCATGAAGCCCAAACATATATAAACAGTATTTTGATGGTAGTGTTTTAAATTTATAACACCAGTGTTTAATTGATGCTCTGTAAGTGATATTCATACGGTATTGTGTTTATCATTTTGGTGGAAAGAATCAGTTTTGAGAAGAGAGCACATGGTTTTGAGTCCAATGTTTCATTTTGCAAGAGATTTGTGGAATTTTGACAAAATGGAGGTAAACTCTTTTCAGTTTTGTGTTTATAGTTTTGAGAAATTGAGCGATAGCTTCAGGAAACATGTCTAAACAATTGGGAAAAACTGTAAAATAATCTCAATAGCAGTTTATCTAGTTTGAAAGTGTTTTTTTAAAGTTAAATATATTGGATATTCAACAGATATCCACGCTCTGAATGAGCGATGTGACATGGTGAACTAAAGACGTGATCACCAGTATGAGTCCCATGTGTCTAGTGGTGTCTACCTGTCCAGGAGACGGTCTGGCAGCAGCACTCCTCTCTATAGAGCCACCGTTTGGTCAATATCTCTACAAAATAGGAAAAGTACCCTGCTCTATAGCCTAAAGTGCAATTAAACCGGATACCTCTCACGTAACAAAATGTTTAGAATGGATAAAACATTAAAATGGCTGTTTAAAAGTGAAACCTAGCTATCTACTGTTGTAGATAGCTCTACAACAGTAAAAAGCAGGTAATAAACTGCATGGCCAGCGGAGCGCCAGTGTGAATGTAAGTCATACTGTATACAGGGGACTTTCCATAGGTGTACATTAGTGAAACTATCACAGACTTAAACAAAAAAAAACAAACGAGTACACGAGTACTCGTTGAGATTTGGACCGTGTATTTAATTACAGTTTTCTGGTATTTATTGCCCCCTAGTACCTACTGGCACCTTACAGGCCCCCGTAGCTTCTCCTCGTTGGAAAGGGAGAAGTGTGTGTGTGTGTGTGTGTGTGTGTGTGTGTGTGTGTGTGTGTGTGTGTGTGTGTGTGTGTGTGTGTG
>JAOPJH010000001.1:5558518-5573647 GCA_027122575.1 Merluccius polylepis | reverse complement strand
GGGAGGCACTCCGGATACGCAAATATACATATAAAAGCAACGAAAAAGTGAGTTTTGCATAATATGTCCCCTTTAAATACCGGGGCGGGGTCACGCCATCCCAGTCGCAAGTGACTTTGTTGTTATAAACACTGGAACTACATGTGCATGTGATGAACATCCAGGTGCTGAAAGCACCGCCTCTGCCGGTCAGGAAGGATGAAATAGAACCTCAATGTTTTAAATCCTTCCAACAGAGCAAGTCTCGTCTCCCAGGTAGTTACCTCTCCACAGAGGGCACCTTGGCCTTGCTCTTGATGGCCAGGTATTTCTCCCTACAGCTGCCGCACAGCAGGTAGTAGGGGTTGCCGCTGCCACACTCGCCCCCGAACCAGCCGTCCACGTAGGAGCCGTTGCTACGGTAACCCTGCCGGTTGGCGCTGCGCCCGCAGCCCGGGTGGCTCTTCTTCATGTGCTGGTTGAAGTTCGCCACGCTGGCCTCGCACAGCTCACACACCACTACCTCATCACGCTCCTCTGTCTCACACACATGCTGCACGCAGGACACACACACACACACACACACACACACACACACACACACACACACACACACACACACACAGCAACAGGTCAAGACACAATCACCGGTTGAAATAAGGGACACAGACAAGGGCGAGACAAAAACAACCAAAACACAACATAACAAATCACAAAAGCTTGGGTGATTCAATGACATGCCATACTGTGTTTTTTTTTGCAGAAGCATCAAAAGCCAGTTAGAAGCACCTGTTAGAAGCATGTGTTAGATGCTCCTGCAATTATTATATAGTATTATTTTATTTTATAGCGGCTATCTCTCAAATCCAATGTCATGCTGGCCAAAGCTCTGGCTCTAATGCAGTGAGTTTTAATTGACATGCTTGAGCAAGTCAGTGATGTATTTGTATGTGTGTTTGTGTATTGTACTGCTGGCGTTTCAGCGCGCATTCATTCATCTTGTTAAAAAAGCAGGGCAGGTGAGTAGCATATGGCAGCCCTCTGGCCGTAGCATAAGATCACACACACCCATGTTGGCCAGTCCAATACCTCCGGGATCCACATTCCCAGAATGTCTGTGTCACTGGCCAGGTCCTGGCCGAACATGGCCTCCATGGTCTCCTCGTCCAGGTCCATCTCCAGCTCCTCATCCAGGCTGAAGTCGTACAGAGCACCAGGGTCCTGCTGCTGCTGCAGGGCGGACACCTCCCGCCGAGACTGGCTCTGGTGGGCCTGCACCGAGCGGTACAGACCGGCTGGGGAGGGAGGGAGAGAGAGGGAGAGGGAGTGGGAGAGGGAGAGACCTTTAGCCATTCATTTATTTGCACAGTTATATACAGGGTATCTGCAGGTTTCAACCAAGATATTGCACCAGTGCAGTGGTCAACACAGCTTGTGAATGCCGTGGGATGCAGATAAATATCTATTTCACATAAAAGTTTGACATTTATTGGTTTGAGGTTTATTGGTTTTCCTCTCCTGACAGCCAACATATTTAACACCTATGCGAATTAATAAAAAAAATAATAATTTTAAGCTAATTATTTTTAATGCCTTTTAAGGCCTTACATTGGGTTTTTAAAGACTTTTTAATACTATAAATACCTCTGCGGGTACCCTGTATATAGGGCTTGTACATCGCAATGTCACATTGATATTTTCGCCACCATATTTAGAGCATAGGAGCATTGGAATGTTAGTTATGATGTTAGTTGTAATGTTTATTTGGTCATTGTTTAGTAATTAATCGTAATATGATTTGTCATTATATGGGGAGCCTAGGTTACGGTATATTTACGTTGATTTAGGATTCTACAGTACTACAAGTATTGGCATCAATAAATCCCATGATGCATTTTGATGTACAAGCCCTATTACAAAAACATCCTTTTTTTAAACTACAAAACTGCTTAAAACACATAAGTGAGTCTTGGACTATGTTACAAAGGGCATCTCCCAGACCCCAATGATCAGTAAAAAAGGTCCAGTTTTGAAAACATTTTAAAGTTTAAGTCTTGACACAAGCAGTTATCGGGCCTTAGCCACCAGCTAAGCTCAAGGGAGTAGGAACGGAGAGGTACAATGTGAGGTGTTGCAGGCTGCTGGGGTGTAAGAGACGCTAGCGCATCACTAGAGTCTCACCAGCTCGAGCCAGAAGGGTGCGTGCGGCGAGGTCAAAGCGGTGCTTCCTGCTGACTGCAGAGCGTCCCCTGGCGGGGGGACCGCTGGATGCCGAGGCGCTCTCCTGCTCTAGCACATCAGCACTGCAAGAGAGAAGTAAAAACATCACTGTCTGTATGTTTGCAGCATTTTGACCTGCAATAGTACATAATCATTTAAAAGCTTTCATTTAAGTGTATTTTGATACAAAAAACCATAGCAATCCATCAGCTATTAGTGAGTGAAATGATCCGTGAGAATATCTGTTTTGACTGCGCCTGCCTCTGAATGAGACTATTTAGACTACAGACCGTCCCTGGCTGATTTCTGACCAATCAAGGCATCTCTTCCCTGATTGGTGGAGAAAGGTAGGGAGCAGAGAGGGAGGGGTTGTTTATTTTTCAAATCTTTCTGCTCTCTTTACGACTTTCAAATCTTACCACCTTAGCACCTTTGATGTATATTATTTAACAGAGGGTCACTACAACTACAAAATCAAATTACACAAATCATGATGCAAATGTAAAGAAAAGACTTGAAAATTCATTGTGCATGTAGTATGATAGTAGTAGTATGATGACTGTAGTATAATGCACATATTTTTACATACTTTTTATTTTCTTCAATCATTTTTAAATGCTTATATATACGTCTATTCTAAAATGGGAGCAACTGTAATGTGACCCAATTTCCCCCCCGATCAATAAAGTATTTCTGATTCTGAAGAATAGACCGGACCGAATATGCCCACTTAAGCCCAAAGCAAACTAACAAAACAAACAAGCCAAGACAAAAAAGGCCTTGAATGTAGCTTTTTCAATGCATTTTGGCCTTTGGTCCACACTCAAACTGCTTTTAGGAAACAGAGCTTTTGGAAAACTCCTTCCAGGGTGATATTTAGAAACTCAGTTTTCCCTGCTGATATGTAGACAGGGAAACCGGAGGTTTCGCAATACGATGCAATCATGACCTCGATTTTCACATGCCAGTTGTTGTTTCACACAGTAACCTACAAACAATGGCGGACTACCGGTGTGTTTACCTGTGGCTAGTACTGTTATGTTTAATTACATGTTTACAAGTCAACCAAGCGTTACTGCTGTGCAGTGGTGTTATATTTGCAGCTCAAGTAGAAGCCCATCAATGCACATGCTCCCAAATGTTCTTCTGTGGGGTTTGACATAAAGTTTTATCGCCACCTACTGGCCTGGCATGCTTATGTGAGCATTTTAAATCATTTTTGTGCTCTCTTCTGGACAGAAATATTTTCTATAACCATTGGTGTGGACAGGAGTTTTCAGAAATACCCGTGTATGTCCGAACAACGCCTAAGAGAGTTGATCCAGTAAGCCTACCTTTCGGTGAAGCCTTCCTCCAGCTCGGTGGGGTCTACGCTGGACATGTCCCCGGGGGAGCACAGGTAGGGGCTTCTGTCCAGGGACTTGCCAGTGGCTCCGTGGCACGAGGATCCAGAGCCGCCCACCCCGCTGTTGCCTCCGCCGCCACCGGAGCGGGGCTCATCTTCCTCCTCTGTCCCGGGGTGCTCTATCATCCACATGGCCAGCACAGTGATGTTCTGGGCATCTGCTTCGCCTCGAGCCCCTGGGGACATCACCAGTACTATTATCATGACAGCACCTAGGTTACACAGAGGCTTAGCGTCGTGTTCGTTCTTAACATTACCAGGTAGAGTTTCATTGAGATTTAAGAGACCTAGACCTTTCAAGAGAGACCTGGCCAAGAGCAGCATAAAACAACATACAACCAGGTTACATCAGAAAACAAAAACAGATCGGTAATGTATACACACGCACACATGACCTCGTAGTCTACTTAATAACGTGCCTGTTAGCATTCACTGAAACGTGGCTCGGTGACTCGGATAAAGACGAGGACCTCGTTATAAGCGGGTTTGGAAGCCCACTTCGGCTTGACAGGTCATCGGAGATTACCAGTAAAAGCCGAGGAGGAGGAGTGTGCCTCTACATTAATCAGAGGTACCGTAATACGGCCGTGGTTCGGGAAAAGATATGCACGCCCCATATCGAACTACTGTCTGTCTCACTCCGACCCTATCTGCCCCGGGAGTTTCAACAACTTTTTTTTACACTTGTTTACATCCATCCACGAGCAAACGCATCAGCGGCGGTACATCTGATTGCAGATGTCACACACAGACTTGACTCAATTTGCTCAGAAGCTCCCAAGTTCATTCTTGGAGATTTTAATCACTTCACTTTAAACAAAACTATGAAAACTTATGAACAATATGTAACCTGTACGACAACTTTGAAAAACTCCACAATAGACCTGTGTCATGGGTCTGTAAAGGTGTCATGGGTCATGGGTCTGCCCATGCCTTCCCTTGGAGCGTCATATCATAACAGTGTCTATCTAATGCCTGTGTACAAGCCGCTCTTCAGACGGCCCCAGTGCACCAAGAAGGAAGTTAAAATCTGGTCTGAGGACAATATTTCGGCACTTCAAGCATGTTTTGAATGTACTGATTGGAATTGTGACGACATTGATGAACTTTGCGACACTGTTTCCTCTTATGTTTCTTTTTGTACAGACTCTGTTATTCCAACAAAAAAGGTTGTTATTCATTCAAACAACAAACCTTGGGTAACTAGAGATCTTAAACTTGTCATTAACAAAAAGAAAAGGATCTTCTATACAGGAGACCCTTCTGAGAAAAAGTCTGTCTCCAGAGAAGCGAAGAGGGAAATTGCCAAGGCTAAAATAAAATATAAGAACAAGATAGAAATGCAATTTAGCAGGGGAAATATTAGATCAGCCTGGCAGGGCTTGAAATCAATGGCCTGCATTAACCAGTGTACAAAGGAGACTCAACAACTGGTCAGCATTAAGGGGATAAACAATGCAGATTTGCCTTGTACTTTTAACAGGTTCTTCTCTTGAAAGGTTTGATTTTATTTCTAAAGTCCATAAGTGGAGGGACTCTCTTGTACCTCAAAGGGATCTTGAAATATCACAAGATAGGGTCACTGCCTTACTAAAGAAAATAAATATAAAGGAAAGCAGCCGGCCCTGATACAATTTGTGGGCGCACATTACAACACTGTGCCAATCAGCTCAGTGAAATCTTCTCGAGTCTATTCCAATTGTGTGCTGATCATTGTCAACTTCCCTCCAGTTGGAAAACATCAACGATAATTCCTATTCCAAAATCAACAAAACCCAGAGAGTTAAATTAATTCAGACCTGTTGCTTTAACATCTCTGATAATGAAAACTTTTGAGAGAATTCTAAAAGATGAGGTTATTTCTCTGGTATCTGACTAGCTTGATCCCTTACAGTTTGCTTATCAGGCGGGTAGGGGGGTAGAGGATGCAAAAGCCTTCATTCTTGATAGAACTTAAACATCTCGAGAAACCCCAATCTCATGCAAGGCTTTTATTTGCAGATTTTTCCTCTGCTTTTAATAAGATGCAGCCACATATTTTGATAGACCAGCTCTCATCTTATTTTAAATTACCTGACCAATTCTTATCATTGCTCTTAAACTTTTTAACGGACAGGAAACAGAGAGTCCTGGTAAAGGGCACCATGTCTAATCCACTGGTTTCAAACACGGGTTCACCCCAGGGTTGTGTCCTCTCGCCTCTACTTTTTATTTTGTACACAGACAGCTGCAGGTCTCGGAAAGAAAGCAGTCATTTGGTGAAATTCTCCGACGATACCGTACTTCTATCTTCTATCTCTCCTGCATGGTCAGAGTCTGACCATGGCAGCGCCCTACCTGACTTTGTAAACTGGTGTGAGGAAAACTACCTTGATCTCAACGTGTCAAAAACAAAATCAATTGTTGTTGATTTTAGAAAAAATTGTGAGAAACCAAAACCAAGTATTATCCAGGGCGACAAGGTTGACATTGTTGACACCTAAGTATTTGGGAACGGTGTTTGACTTTAAACTGAAGTTCGACGTAAACACTGAGAATATTATGAAGAAGGGCCAACAGGCGATCTACTTGTTAAGAAGGCTTAACTCCTTTAATGTCTGTAAGGAGATCTTGTGTGTGTGTGTTTTATCTTTTATTGAGAGTATTTTAACATTTTCCTTTATTTGTTGGTTCGGTGGTCTTTCTATCAAGGACAAGAACTACCTCTATAATATCGTGAAGGTGTGCTCCAAGATAATTAGCATCCGCCAGAGAGACCTGAGTTCTCTGTGGGAGAGACAGGTGATCAAAAGAGCACGGGGAATAGTTTCCCAACCTGACCACATCCTGTCCTCTGACTTTGTTTTAATGCCATCAGGCCGTCGCCTTGTCGCACCACTTGTTAGGACCAATCTTCGGGCGAAATCCTTTATTCCCACTGCCATCAGGTTGTTAAACCTCGACGGTATGTGAAATTAAGAAGCACTTTATATTTATTGTAATTACTGTTGCTATTTATTCATGGTGCCATGTATCACTGTGTTATTTATTTACCGATGTGCTGTGAGAGTCTGTGTCACATAATGATTACCCGACATGGATTTGTTGGTCTCCCTCTTCTTCCTTTTATCTGTCTTTTAACAAAATTGAGTCTGCTGAACTGGATTGCCCCTCTGGGATAAATAAAGTTGTCTGAATCTGAATAATAACCAAGGTCTAACCTCTCTCTCCCTCTCTCCCCCTCACAGTAACTAGGAAAAACTAAGCACGAAAAAATATCGAGGTTCTGAACCTCTAATCCTTTTCTCATTTTTTTACAAACTCTCTGCACCCGTCTCAGTGTTTGTGTGTCTGCGTGTGCGTCACGTGCGCCGTCTGGCTCGGCTCACTGACCTCGGCTTCCACCCAGGCATTATAGCCTGCAGGACTGATGGCCATCTCGATGACGGTGGCCACTATGAGCACCACCAGGATGGCCGGAGACACGTACTTCCACATGTAGAAGTAGAAGGAGTAGGGCCTGAAACCCAGCATGTCCTCCAGGTCCTGCATGAACCTGGGAGAAAAGGGGCATTAGGAAGATATAATGAAAGGATGGATGGATAGAATGAAAGAAGGAAGGAAGGAAATTAAGAGGGGTAGAATAGGAGGAGAAAAAAGGTATAAAAGCAGGTTGTTAGTTTGAAAAAAGGAAGGAAAAAAATGGAGGCAGGAAGGAAGGTGGTAGGGAAGTAAACAATAAAGGGTGGAACTGAAGGGATAAGAAGAACTTGTATCTGAATCCGGGAATCCCTTCCTGTGGAGCTATACTGTAATAATTTGAGGTGAACTGGATAATTTATGGTCCTTATGACAGAACTCATTGTAGATATGACACCTAGTAGTTATTGGCCAGAAAAATATGTCTCAAGTGTGTCTACAGAACAGCTAACCTCTGACAGGAGCCTCTGTGTGTGTGAGTCATAAATAACAAACAGATTGAATTTAAAGAAAGAAAATATAGGTGTGGTAGAAGCCCATTTGGGCTTATATAAAACCACACCCAAAATGACTTGCAAAGAAAATGAATAAATACAAAATTATGATTTTCCATATTATTAAGTACCTGACCACAAACGGGTCTAGATTACATTACCTCTCAGTGCCATAGATCCACGCCACAGAGATGTTCTCCAGGATCACCACCACAGTGAGCGGCAGGCCGGCCGAGTAGTCGTCAAACATGGTGACAAAGTAGTTCCCGGAGCGCTGCACAAACAGCAGGCCCAGGAAGAAGGCGATGATACAGCACACCACTGGGGAGGAGTAAAGAGACGGGGGTTGAGAGAGGTTGTTATGCTCTTCTTACCAGTCAGACGTGATGCTCGTCAGTGACCAGGTAATGTGTGACTCTAACCGTTTCAATTGGGATTATTTTGCGCTTTTGTTTTCATGAGGTTTGGGTTGGAACTTGGAAGAAAACAACAAAACAAGGACAAATATGTTTTTAGGAGTAAATAGGGATTAGTCATCTCTCCTCAAACACTTGGATGTTAAGGGTTTAAAGTCCCTGTAAAGCAAATTCAGAGATTTGTTTCTTAACACATTGCACACTTTAGAAAGTAAAACATATGAAAAGACTGTAGAAACATGTCCACTTTATTGTGGATTTCGATGTTTTTTCTGTTTTTCACCGTTTTTGTGTTTAGGTTTTTTTGGGCGGGGCTTATAACAACTAGAGCACATTACGCTGTTTTTTGATTGTTTCTCCATTGGGCGGGCAAAGGACTGTACACTTCCTGGCTGAACCTAATTGGACGAATGCTTTCAGTTGTGGGCTGTCAGCTTTCGAATTCCAAACTGGACCAACATGGCGGCTGCCTCACAAACGATCTCATTCAACAGCTAAATAGTACACCAAATTGTGTTTCTGAAAACATTTTTGGCGAGAAATAAGCCATGCAGTTGCTGAATCTGTCTTCATTTTAGATCGACAACAGTCAGTTTAAAAGTTTTTCAGGGACACCCCAGATTTGCATGAAGTAGAAGAAAGCTCAATTTCATGCAAATGAGGAACGAAGGATACAAATTGGATTCTGGCACTGGTGGCTCTAACATGTACGGCTGCACAAGTCCAATAACAATGCTAGAAGGAGCATCCATTTTTCAGGTCGTAGTGGTATTTGACACTTGAGAGCCCCCCCCGTGCGCAAATGGGCATAGTTTCAGCACCTTCAGCGGACATTTCACTATTTTTAAACCTAATTTTATATACATAAATACTTTTGCAATCATTCAAATTTGGTTAATAACACATTTTTCTGTGGTGTGACAAACTCAAAACACATTTTACTTTTATTTACTATAAAATATCTATATATTACCCTCACTCCCTGCATATTACACAATCACTCTCCGTTCTTCTCACAGACAGTATTAACAGATTTAACACATCAAACCTGATAATATTTTGCCTATATACTTCTATATACTTTTCCTCCTCTCTGATTCAGTCTTCAGAGAACCATAGAAAGCTTAGCCAAACGTACTTCTCTCCGTATACGACCAAACCTCATTCATGTAGAGGAGCTATGGCTACGAGTATCTCAACACAATCCTCACTGACCGCACAGGATCTCCTTGCGTATCTTGAAGGCGTCCAAAATGGGAGTGGTGATGCCCGTCATAGTGCCGATCATGCTGCCCAGGCCCAGGTTGATGAGCATGAAGAAGAACATGACCGACCAGAAGGGGCTGGCAGGGAAGTGGGTCATGGCTTCGGTGAAGGCAATGAAGGCCAGACCCGTACCCTGCACCGCCTGGAGGAAATAAGAGCAGATGCTGGTAGTGATGTGGAGAAATCATTGTGGCTATTGTCCTTATCAGGTTTTGATGGTATATGCACAAAATGAAAGGGAAATTATTATTTGAAAATGACCCCTTGACACTCTTACCATCTGTGCAATGGAATAGACATTGTTTAATTTATCAATAAAATGACATAGAAAGTGTGGAAAAGCCTGGGAAAACACAATATCTTTAAATTGGCTTATGTTTGGAATGAGATACGTGCGTTTTTTGGAATGAGATCAGAGAGGGAAAAGTGGAAGTAGAGTTTTTCCCGGACATAATTATTCTCTGCAATAGGTTGTTTGCAGTCACGTGACACCACAATGCAAACTTCAGATGGAGGGCAGGAATTGAAATGGAGAATGTTAAGCAGCAGTACTATTTTGTTTATTTTATTTTCCTTTATGTAAACAGTGTGGAACCAAATGTTTGAAAAAGATACCAGAAACTGTAATGTTTAAAAAATAATGATTTATCACACGATATTAACGATTTACCCGCTATAGAGTCAGTAGACATAGTAAATTACCTTGTGCTGCAGACCTCGTACTACACCATCAAAAGCCTGGAGGAATATAACTTCTTTGTGTGCGGCTGGGTTCATGAATTGGGACCCAAAAACTAGACAACTAGTTTTTGCCAGGGTGAGTATGCTTTTAGTTTAATTAAAAATGCTTCCAAGTCACTA
This sequence comes from Merluccius polylepis, assembly GCA_027122575.1. Lineage (NCBI taxonomy): Eukaryota > Metazoa > Chordata > Actinopteri > Gadiformes > Merlucciidae > Merluccius > Merluccius polylepis. The sequence continues at coordinate 5,563,547 of JAOPJH010000001.1, read as the reverse complement.
TACTTAGGATTGGTTGTACCAACAGTAAACCAAAAAAACATTATCCTTATTAACTAGCTTAAGGTAGCTAGCATCGCATCATTAAACCATTAGGCTTGAACGCACCATCAACCTCCAAGAAACATCATTATTACAAACAACTTATATCCAGTGTATGTATATCCAGTGAACACTTCCTGTCCTCCATATCATGTTCCCTCCACTGGTGTGGTGTCAGGGGGATTTTTAGGACTTGGAAACATCTGGGGCTGAGGGGTCCAGGGGAATCCTTCACCAGAACATTTCAACATCTCAAAGTGCCATTTTCAAGCAATTTGAGATTGAAATGCCACACCTTGCACAACTTCCTTGAAACACTTACATGACTACAGGCATACTTACATGTTTACTTACATTAACACTTGTATGATGCACTACTAATGTACAATCATGCAAGTGTGGATTGCAGTTTACATCAAAATGATCCCACTAACATCGCTCACTCTCAATATAGGCTACACCACTCTCTCCTAACCAAACTCTCTCCCTCTCTTTACCTTGTTAATGACTTGGGTGGCCTTGCTCCACTGGCCACCCTTCAGGAAAAACCTCTGGAAAACCATTAAATAAACTCAATGTGACAGAGAATGTTGACATTATTAACCTTTTCTATCTTTCACATTGTTTCCCTTGAAATGTCTATGTTCTTAAGAAATATGCACATATGCCCAACATATATGCAATATATGTTACAACGTATTTAATACATTCAAACACATCGAGGCTTCACTTGTGATGGAAAACAGGGCAATGATGTTACACAGCAGTATTGTTCAGACATATAAACCTGCCCCGCAAGTCTTCATAGGCTTCTCCCCTGCTTACCTTGTTGAGTTCGTCTTCCAGCAGGCAGGCGTCCAGACCCAGCTGAGGGAAGCCCGCCTCCCTGACTGTCTGGATGACCCCATACATCTCAGTGTAGTCCTTGCTGGACAGGTGGGAGAAGTTGATGTGCGGGGGGATGAGCGCTTCGCTCAGCACCTCCGTCTTCAGGTAGCCCAGGATCTTCTCTCCGTTCCTTGGAGAGTAAAGGACAAGATCAACTGCCAGGTTTCTGACTTACTTATTCAATCTTTTAGTTGTTGAGTTTAACAAACCTTTAAACGTCTCCAAGTATGCTGATTTTCAGCTATCCGAGTTTAAGACAACATTCTACTCAATAAATAAAGATCAGTTAGGATTTCCCGTTAAATCCATAGGAAAAATCGCTATGCTGAGACTAAAGTAGGTTGTCAAAATACAATACCAGAGCCATATCAATCTCAATAAAACCAATGAAGAAAAGCAACTCGTTTTTCTGAGCTTTTTGACTTAGAAGACATATTGGAATTTAACAGTTGACGATACGTGGATACAGCAAACCACGCACTATACCACAAAGCTATACTCACTCCACAACACACTTCTCGTTCATCACGTTGGCCTTGAAGCCCAGCACCGCAAACACCACCAGCGTGGCCAAGATGGACGTGATGAAGTTGATGATGGAGACCAGCGCCGCATCGAAGTGGCAGTTGTTGTCCCGCTTGTTGTAGCTGGAGAAGGCGATGACGCCGCCGAAGCCCAGGCCCAGAGCAAAGAACACCTGTGTGGCCGCTTCCCGCCACACCTGGGGCTCCAGCATCTTTTCCAGCTATGGAGGTATGCAAGACAGGGTGCTGTCGTTTAGGTTACATATAGTGTTAGTAGACTAGTTATTGAATAGGGAATTATAGAAGGAAGGAGGAAATGATGGAAGGAAGGAGAGATGTAGGACAGAAGGGGGAAGAATAGGTAGGAAGGAATGAGGAAAGAAGGAAGGAAAGAGACATGTAGGACAAAAGGAGGGAGAAGTAGACTAGGTAGGAAGGAATGAGAAAAGAAGGAAGGAGCAATTAAAGTGAAGGAAGGCAGTAGGGAAGAGGTAAAATATGGAACTTTTGTGGATGGTACCTACAGCTACCCTGTGTGCTTGTGGTGTGGATAACGTTCACTTGTATGATAAGGGGTACAGCTGGCATTTAGCATCACAAAACCTGCTTGTTCTGCTAGTCTCAAACACACAGACAATTATATTTTTAGGAGTGAATGTCTTTTATTCCCCTTTTCCCGAAAATCCCTTTAGGGAATAGCTTTGTCGGTTTAAGGTGCCTTTACACATCTTAACCACAGGGGGGAACCAAACACCCCCCTTTCACTAAAGGAGGCAGGAGCATTTTCTTATAAGATCGTCAAGCAGCCATCAAGCATAGTGGCTGAAGTCATCAATCACTCATGGCTGAGTGGCTTGCAGACAGAGTGTCACTTGCATATGCCAAACGCATTTCTGGTGAACAAGCCATGACTGACTGATGAGTTGACCGAGAGACACCATAAGATTAAAAGGGACTTCATTCCTATAGCCATGAGGTGGGAAGGCAGTTTGATCCAAACAAATTATCGTTAAAGGAACAACTTCAACACATAATACATTCATAGTTGCTATTATTGGAAGTGACCCAATGGAAGTGACCATTCTGCATCAAAAGGCAGGCATGGATGTTGGATAAAAATGCATTTCTATTGAAAATGTTAATTAACATAACCATGTACATTGACCGTGTACACTGACAGAACTTGTTACAACGCTGCTAGCGTATCTTTTTATTTAACCTTTATTTAACCAGGAAGGATACAAAATCTCTTTTGCATGAACGTCCTGGCCATGCCACCATGCAACATGATCCCTGGTATTGGATTACTACTTAAAGAGCCCCTCCACTCAAAAATGTGTTTTTCTTTATTTTGTTTATGTCCCCTAAAATGTCTGACCTTGACTATATTGATTTGTATCTGTGCAGTTTGTCACTAGAGGTGTTTTCACATTCCTCTACTGAAGGGGGGGAGGCAAAGAAAACGGAGACCTCCAGTGCATGCAGTGAGAGCATCAGAGCAGACTGTGCAGTACAGTGAGAGTGAGAGTTAGCGTTATGCTAACGCTAACTCTCGCTCTCACTCTTTGATTAGACCTCTGGTATATAATTACGTAATGACAATGTGAACACAGTGTAACATTGTCACCAATTTTGGTGCACTACAGACTCCTCATATGAGTCTGACTGAGGCATGAACGCCAATGTTTCCGCCCTCTTGATGCGCACTGCTGTCTTTGGTCAACCTAGCACAAGCAGCGGTGGTGGGTGGGGCGCGAGGCCCGTTATATTTGCATATCATGAACATTCATAGAGCCAGAATTTCTCAATGAGGGAGAACAATAGATGTGGTTACAACCCCATTTTAGAGTTGTTTTTTGTTACTTTTTATGTGGGACAACCATGTTCGACAAAATATTAATCATAGCAGAGTATTTTCACACTTTAAAAACGGCCTGGAGGGGGACTTTAAAGGTATAGTCAGCGATTCAAATCCAATACATTTTTTGTCTTTCAGCAAATATCTCCTCATGGTCCGCTAGCTGTCTGTCCTGTGTGAGTGCCATTTACACAGCCCAGGCTCTGTAAATGAGAGTCATTCCAGCCAATTGGCATCAGAGGGCGTTTGGACTCATGAACAGTAGACGGAGAGGGATGGTCAATTTGACGGGAGACTGAGTATTTGTTTTGGTGTTGAGTTCTAATATCAACAAACTTTCCTTACTTGGATAGTCAAAATTATAGTTTGTTGATATGCAACTAATAGACAGGCACTGTTAACGTATATGCTGTTGAGTTTCAGGTTTTATGATATGATAATGATGTGATACATCATTCATTTAAAATATTATGGATATTCTACTGATGTCAAAGTCAGGTGAAAGTATGAAAATATGTAGAAATGAACAAATCTCAGACACAAAGATGACTCTCACCTGACACAAATGAGACATGTAACATGATATTCAACTGAAACATGTCTGAAGATGGTTACTTGCTATTCACTTGACATGTTAAGTTCAACATTCAGTTAATAGTCAGATAATACTAAATTGAATATATGTGGATATGTTCTTGATAAACTGATTGAGTGTCAACTTACACAATGTTGACATGTCAAGTTAGTGTCAACTGACTAAACTGAGACAATGTTGATACTCAACTGTGGTCTATCCAGGTTAAGTGTTACCAAAGGTTTTGGGAGGTGTGTGTATGAAGAAGGTTTTGGGAGGTGTGTGTGTGAAGAAGGTTTTGGGAGGTGTGTGTGTGAAGAAGGTTTTGGGAGGTGTGTGTGTGCGCTGGCTGCAGGTAAGCAGAGCAGAACGTTTGGTTTGTGCTCCAGAAGGGTTAGGGGGACGGCTTCCTTCCGTCCTCTAACTGACCTTGGGGGTGAACATGTGGATGATCCCGTCCACCGCACCCTTCAGCAGCAGCCCGCGCACCAGGAAGCACAAGAGTACCACGTAGGGGAACAGGGAGCTGAAGTACATTACCTAAGAGACAGTGAGAAAGAGACAAAAAGAGGGAGAGGGAGACAGAGTTATCACACGATCACACCATCGGCTGTTACCATGGACACCCCTTGTCTGCAGTCTCGCACACAGAAGAGGACTGAAAACCAACCAAGCACACGCACACACAGAGCACGCACATGCACAAACACACAGTCTAAGGTAGAAAGACAAATACAGACATACGTACATACCAACCCAGTCTCACATTAAAATGTGTAATTGCTACACTTTCCACAGTGCAACAATGTACTAGTTTCACAATAATGGTTTTAAAATTGTGAGATGCCTATGTTTTTTTGGCCTATTCTTGTCTATTGGCCTGCGTCCATGTCGTGTCGCTCAAGTTTCTGCGAAACAAAAACAAAAAGGCTGACATTCCTTTTATTCTCAGTGGAAATGCTATATTTTAGGATAGTTTCAGCATTAAAACATTGAAACATTTCTAGCAACAAATGTCCATTTTATTTTCATAAGCAGGCCAATAGAAAATAAAATTGACATTTCTATGTATAGTACACACACACACACACACACACACACACACACACACACACACACACACACACACACACACACACACACACA
>JAOPJH010000001.1:5492686-5505538 GCA_027122575.1 Merluccius polylepis | reverse complement strand
CCCGGGGAGAGAGTGCCATGGCGGCCAGGAGCGTGGCGGCGGCGGCGGCGGCGTGGTGGAGAGGAGGCTCAAGAACCAGAGCCTTTCGGACCGAGGGCCGTCGGGCAGCGGCCTCCCCATCCCGGGAGAGCGCAAGCGGAAGGCGGGCAGCGACGGCGGCGGAGGCAAAGGTCCGGCCAAGCGGGAACGATCGGAGAGCAGCTCCAGGGGCGGAGTCTCCAAGCAGGAAGGCTGCCGGCTGTCCATGGCCTGGCACGGCATGCTGCTGCTGAAGAACAGCAACTTCCCGGCCAACATGCACCTGCTGGAGGGGGACCACAGCGTGGCCAGCGACCTGCTCATCGACGGCCAGACGGGGAGGCAGGTGAGCGAGCTGAAGATCACCCAGCGCCTGCGTCTGGACCAGCCCAAGCTGGACGAGGTGTCTCGCCGCATCAAGGTGGCGGGACCCGGCGGCTACGCCATCCTGCTGGCCGTCCCCGGGGCCGTGGAGGAGACGTCGTCGGACGGCACCGCCTCCACGCAGCGGCCCCTGCGCAACCTGGTGTCCTACCTAAAGCAAAAGCAGGCAGCGGGGGTGATCAGCCTGCCAGTGGGGGGCAGCAGAGATAAGGACAACGTGGGGGTGCTCCATGCTTTCCCACCCTGTGATTTCTCCCAGCAGTTCTTAGATTCCTCTGCCAAAGCTCTGGCTAAAACTGAGGAGGACTACCTGGTCATGATCGTAGTCCGCGGAGCCTCTTAGAAAACAAAACCCCGTAAAATGTCAGAACACACTAAATCTAAACAATGTTAAAAGAAAAGCTCTATGTCAGTAACTGTTGCATGCTGTGTGTTCGGCTCTGCATTACCGGGCCCATTGCTGTGGGCCTCTTGGGTGTACGTGTTCCTATGTGTTCCGCTAAAATTGAAAAAAAAAAAAAGTCAAACCCGTTTTCCCCTCTTGAAATTAACAGAACGTTTGTTCTTAAAACTTTTTACTTTAAGCTATTCTTCGGTTTCGGTAAAGTCGTTTACATAAAGTATACAGATTATTAATACTACAAATCGGTGAACGGGGGAAATATTGAGAAATGAATCCGAATTGAAACACCAGTACAGTTACAACTCCTTCATTTTGGTTTATCGGCCAAAGTTATTTTTGCATAATTTGTTAATGCAGCACTAGTTTAAACAATCTACAATGATAATAAGGTTTTATGATCTTGTAAGAAGAAATTGTGCTCAATGCTAAGCCAAACAAAAGGCCACCCCACATCACTTGATAATGAAAACTAATCAAACTATATTTCCGTTAAGATGGGTGCCGATGGATCTTTGAATATTGGACGGTTTACTGAACTATTTAGTACTGCAGCTAGCTACAGCAATTCCAAATAAACAAATCTTGTAATATTTGGACAGGTAAAGAACAAATAACTTAACATTTTATATAAACCACACTTGTTAATGTTGTGTATTCTGTGGGAGAAAATTAGTGTTGAGTTATATTAGTATTATTGTTTGGAATTGAATGAAACTTTATTCAGTATTGGGCTAGTGGCATTTTAGTCACTTAATTGACCGCAATATATTTTTTATTGGGATAACTATGTCCTAATTTGGCATGCTAAATACTAAAACATAGATTATTGTCCAACGATGAGCCCTTAACCCTATACATCTAGTGAGTAAAAAGACAAAGGATTTTTTTTATTTCCATATTTTTAATGGTGTATTTTATTTTGTGCATCCCTTACCTTGCAATGGCTATCGCGTATTGTGATCCATGAAGACCGATTCCAATAGTATGGATTAAAAAAAAGACTTTTCCTCACTCTGAAGTTAGTAGGACTACCAAGAGTAAGAGTAACTGCATATCGGTAAACATTTGTAAGAAGCATTTGATGCTTATTTATTTATAAAATAGGACTCCATTTGGCATCTTCATGTTTAGAGCTTTTAGCTTAGCTCTTTTGCGAAAATGTTTTTCATGCTTTTAACATAATTTCAAAGCCTGCTTAGTATTTTGTTAATGCCGCTCTTTGTCATAAAATATTAACCCACACTGATTTGTAGTTTTATAAATTAAGTTTGGTTTAGTATGTACTGAGGAAAAAAAAAAATCAATGTGTAACAATGGTTGTATCTGTGAACATCATACCCATGTCAAGTTTGGACCAGCAGAGAACTACAGCAGCTGGAGGTTGAGCACCTTGGCCATGACGGAAACCAACCCAATTATGTTGTGAGTCTCAACTATCGAGGCAGCTATTAGGAAGTGTAGCCTATCTGCACTTGCCATGACTTCTGTTTAAAGTGGAAAAATTGACAAAATGTACACGTCATGTGATGTTGGGGAAAAGGAGAATCGGCACATCCCGTGCGAAGCTGTTTGCGAAAATACCCGCCAGGGCTTCTGTGCACTTGCGTGACCCGAGTATGAAATAAATTGTTTCATTTGAAAGGAAAACGCTGTTTCTTCCGTTGGAAGTGGGTTTGAAGAAACGCGCTGCCCATACTTAATTGTGTTTCAAAGGAGTTGTATCTTGAATTGTTGTTTTGCCACGCGACAAAGGGGAGACAACCGTTTTATGATTTTGTAAAAGAAAAGAAAGGAGAATTCCCTTGTTCGTTTGTGGATCGCTGATATCTTTAGGCCTTTTGCTGAGTTACTAAGCAGAAAATCCACCCGCTCTGATCCACATCGTTCCTTCTTGCCACACTTCCCCTGTGCAGGAGCATACCCACCTCTTTACAGTGCCCAGTTTGCTTCGTGAAACAGCAGTGGGGGCGCCCACTGTCATGCACACACGCATGGAAAGGCCGAAAACGTGGGAGCCAGGGTCCTGTTTTGCAGCCACTGGCTGGCCATTCCTCATTTTCATATGAATTGCTGCGATCCTACACACGCACATGTGCAAACATACACACACACACACAGAAACACACACTCCACTGGAAGATATGAGTGACGTCATCCTGATGTTTCCATAGCGCCCGAAGCTACCAGGCTGTGGCTTGTTGAAACCCACTGGGGCTGATTTTAAACCAAAGTTCCCAGGAACTAGCTCGGTGGTCTAGCACTGGTCCTCCTTTTAGTCGTGATTTGACCCGTGATTTGATGTCTCAAAGGGAGAGGATCTAGACCAACACCACGGCTAGGAGTATTCTTTTCACATTCACGTTTTTCTTCGGTGTGCTCGTTTCCCCTCCACGTGACGCCCTGCTGGAAGGACGGAGAGAAGAGCGTCCATCGCTGGGCTGAAGCCCCACTGACAACCCCAGCAGTGACCTTCACCGCCTGTTTGACCTTGGGAGCAAAAACGACCAGCCAAGACCACTGGAAGGAATCCATCCACCATGTTGTTTGAAACTTTTATTGTTGCCGCCGCAGTTAGTGACAGTTGTTAACTTCTACGACTAGCTAAGCCCATTTTTTTACATATTAAACTAAACGAAGTGAGTCTCACTCCACCGTCCCCTGTTAGTCATGATAGCCGACCAAGCGAAGGACGGCCAAGCCACTGGAGAAACGCTGCCCTCTTCTGGACCAGGGAGAGACCCGCTTCTCGTCTCTCACCAGTCCACCACCAGACACACCGCATTCATCCAACTACACTGCAGAAAGCCAGCTGGAGCAGAGTGCCTCTGCACTAGTGCCTTACGGAGCAGCTGGTGCTGGCTGCCTGGCAGGTATGTATCCTTGGAGCTTAGGCAGCATAGGTAAGTATACAGTATCCACAATACATCTCGTTTGACACGGGCAACACCAGCCTATCCCAAGATACGTTAATTTGTCGTTGGCATGGCTAAGATTTTCTATTCATGAAACTCAACATGCATAACCCTGAGCCCCAGATAACAATTGAGCGCCTAAGAGCATTGCAGTTTTTGTTCACACACAGCGGTGTTCTTGCATTGTGTTCTCAACATTGTATAGACATAATAATATCCTAATGACACTGTCAACTTGGAATATAATTGCAGAGCAACACATTGTATAGACATTATAATATCCTATTGACACTGTCAACTTGGAATACAACTGTAGAGCATATTGTACACAATGCAACGTCAGAAGACATTCAATTTTAATTAGCGTTGCTACCAATGATGATGCAATGATTTGAGGAGAATATAAATATCTGAATGTTATTTTCACCCAGAACACAAATTATTAAATCAGAACATTAAAGTTGGAGGTGTAGGCATTGATTTGTCATGTCATTGCCATTCAATGTCTTTGCCGTGAAGATTCCCAGACGGTAAACTCTCTGTTGACGGTGTTATGACAGGAACTTGCTTTAGATTAAATAATTCCTGCTCAAATTTGGGCTGAAATGTTGAATTGGAAATGTTTTAAATGAATTGCCCCTCAGTAGTGATGTCAGCACAGTTTAACAAAGGTAGGAAAAGAACAACAAAGAATCTTCTTAGTCTTCACATGCATACAAATAGAGCATAATATTAATAATAATGTTGTTCTATAACAAAACACTGCACAAAATAGGAAAACTAAGCTTTCAATGGCTTGATTGATAGTTAATGAATCTATTAAATTATCCAATCTATCAACGTTTCTTATTTAATATATATGTTTACTGTACGTTTCAAACTAAATATAGTATTCTTATTTGATAAAGAATCATCACGTAAAATGTTGCAGTTCCTACCAAAAGCCCAATATATTTCACTAGGTTAGCAACAGTTACATAACATTTCACTGATAATCTGACTGCCTAATCCAATAGTATTCCAATAAAAGCAGTCCAACTATAAATGTACACAACTTCCATAATAGGTAATGGTGAGATGGTATGGTACAATATAAAAGGTATAATATAATATCCCAATTAATTGATATGTGCATATGTGCATTAGCATTACATGTTACAATGGACATACAGCTATCACGATTTCTGGGAAATGTACAATGCATACTGTATTGCCAGACATCAAACATGTTTAATGTTCCTAATTACTGTTAACACAAGTCAACTTCATAAACATACTTCATATTAACAAGTTATTTTGTGTTTTTTACACAAAGATTCCCTGGGATGCAGTCCACTTATCAAAATGTCCATCAGCCATCAGGTCGTCCTTGATATCCTCTACTGTAAGTACCATTACATTCCAACAAATGTACTGTGCATTAAAAGTACACATAAAGGGTATTACACACAAGTGATTACAATATATTTTTTTGTCAAACAAATGTACAAATATAATTGTATTTTATTTATTTTTACTCCATGTATTTTTTACATAAGAAATGTATTGTGATATAGTGTATTCAAGTCAGGTGTCAATTTGTATCAATAAAGATGGAAAAAAAGATGCATGTTGTTGAATTTTTCTTAATGAGATAAAGCTTTCTCAGTGTTTTAGTCATTTGCAGTTTGATAGTAAAAACAGGAAAACACAAGAATGGACAAGTCAAATACCACTTTATTGCAGCTGATTGCGCAGTCTGTAACAAAAGACCAAGATGATGTGATTTGTTAAACAAATTGACTATGCTCAATCAAGAAACAAAGGCTGAGAGCCACATATGTTGAATAATAAAAACAGGGTTTTAACAATAGATTAAAGGCCAAAAATAAAGGTAATCTTAGTAACTCAGCACCTTTAGGGGCAGTGTTTGATTACATAAGAGGATGCAACACTTTAATACATAGCCTGACCATACTGGTACTTAAAACATCACGTCATCAGGAAACTATAAGTGATACAAGAAACTAAACTAATGTAAAACGTCAAATATGTCACAAATGATTTGAAATAAAATATATAAAACAAATACCATTCAGTGACCACTTGAGCCACGGCAAAAGAAGACGGGTAGTGAATGTAAATCAGAAGCCAAACTTCCAAAGCCTTTGATTTTGGGCTTGGCTGTAGTTTTGTAGTTTTTTTTAACCATACAAAGCATTCTCCTGAGCATTGTGGAAGTGCATGAGGGTAAATGATTTGGGACTAATTGAAATGACATTCCTAATGTAGAGGTCTTCCAGTGACACAAGAGGGCACAATTACAGCACAAATATCTCACTTTGAGATATGTGTGCCACTGTTGATGTACATAAAGCTTTCTGTGTGCACTCTCAAAACTTTGATTAAACTAAACTGTATTCTGCTTTGTAAGTATTAGATTTACAGAGCTCAGTTTGTATGTATAGTGTACTTAATGTGTCTTTGGTTCACATAAAAAAAGAAAAAAGGAAGGTTGGTGAATCATCATAAGGCAAAACCGTGGTCATGAACAATAAATTGAATGACAATAAAAACAATCATTAAGAAGTGAAGTATTCAAGAAAGCTCCCATGTTTACAATATAATTCACTTGTAATGCCTCTGTTCCGCCTGTAGGCACTGGCGTTACAACAGCAACATATTACCAGGCTGGTAATATGTTGCACAGTGTGGTCCACTGTGCAATAGGTTCCCACACAGGTAAAGGCATTGATTTGTCTTGTGTATGCGTATTAAACATTATCAGGAAGATCATTCAAAGTGTCATTCAAAGTGACTGATTTACAAGGATAATGCTTCACCTGTCTCCCATATCAAAATATCCACAAACTCAATTGCTTGATGTGAGATTATCTGGCCATGGCAATAATAACAATATTGACAAAAAATGATTTATTTGATTTATAGGTAGTAGCTGTTAGTGAATAGTTAGTTATTAACCATACTGTGCATTTAAATGTCTTTTGCATAGAGCAACAGGGCAGAAGGAATGGTCCAGAACTAAGTGTTCAATCATATGGCACGCAAAACTAAAACTCAGGTCTTCAAATGTGTATAGTGAGATTGTTGAAAATAAATGTCACTACTGTGTTTAAAATAAATGGCACTGTATTTCTTACATTACATTACATGAAAGACAACATGTATAACATAACATAATATAACAACATGATACTGCTCCATGACTTGTTCAAGGCAGGCTTCCTGTTCCTGTTTAATAAGTGGGCGAATTCAAAACGTATTGCTCAGCACCCTGACTGTGGGGTTACAAAATAGTGTTATGCAGAAGGGTCAGAATGTGGCCCAAAGTGCATGTTTGTGAGTACAGGTATATTAGAGGTATTATTAATAGAGACCCAATGCGCAAACGTTATTTACAGATAGGGGTTTTTCTTAAATACATGTTCTAAAAAAGAAATGTATACTAAAGATACATTGGCAAATATTATCCATCAGTACCAGGCCATGCTGTGGTCAATAAAGTCAATACCTTGCGCTTGCACACCCTGTGTGTCCCTTGGGGTGCCACTTTGGAGCGGTTAAGCAACTGTTAAATATATAAGTTTACAAGACAGAATTATTATAATTATAATTATAATAATTATAATAATTATAATAATAATAATAATAATTATTCTATGGTGGCATTGGAATATACTATACCATTATAATTAACAGTTACAAAGTTGGCAATAGAATTTTGTGCATGTCTTTGTGTTTTCTTTACATTTAACAAGTCGGACAAGCACATCCACATCGTGCACATCGAACTAAAGGGTTTAACTGTATGGCATAACAATGTATCATTTTGGCTTTCATATATATATATATATATGTATATATATTAGTGGTGGGCATAGATTAATTTGTTTAATCTAGATTAATCTCACTGTAATCTTGGAATCGCGCGATAAGAGTCTCGCGTTATCGCAGCGCGTTGACGCCGATAACGGCCCACCACTAATATATATATTACAAAAATTCTCGTCCCCCATCACATCCTCCAACATTTTGACCTAGTGCTAAATACTCCTTCTGGCTAGCTGTCCTGTACACCTTAAAAGTCCCACAAAATGAAAAATTAGGCCGAAATACCTAATTTTATATAGTTTGATTAGTTCAATACCACAATATAGACCAAAAATTATTCAATATAGGTATTTTTCATATATTTGCATCCAAAAATGTATTGCCCCTGTAAAGTGTACGTACTTCTGGTATACATAGTTATGGCACATGCCTGCACTCCCATTAAACTGACATGTATTTGGCCAATTACATTTCTCTATTGTCAACTGTAAGTCATAGCACGGTGATTGAACAGCTAGCTTTGGTTTTTGACAGATTCAAATATCAAGGCGAAGCTCTACCCTAGCCACTACAACAAACCCTCCCACTTTTTATGTCCCAACCCCAACCAGTTTTATGCAGATGCCTCACGAAAGATGTTGGAAAAATGCCATCTTTCTTCTGTTGGATAGGCCTCTAATGTTTAAATGATCAGTTGGAATTCCTGACCAGAAGATGAGGTCACCGGTTAGCTCTGTGGTACCCGGACACACAGGGAGGCTTGTTAAGAAGGAGGGTTTCCCTGCCGTCTAGTCCTCCTAGACAACACCATTGTGTGGGGTATCGCCGTGACCCAGCCACTGGGATGTCTTCTTCTTCTGGGCTTCTTTCTTGTTCTCCCAGCGCCGGGCCAGCGGCTCCAGGAAGAGGGAGACGGAGGAGAGCAGGTAACACACTCCGGCCAGGTAAAAGGAACCATCATACGTCTGGGTGTAGTCGTACAGGAAACCTGTGGGGGCCAAACCTCAGTGTATTATTACCTACAGTAGAATGCGGTCGGCGCGCCCCCCAGTTTGGAGAACCAGCACAGACTCTAAGTGAATGGGGCCAGCAGCAAAATGTATTTTAGCCGCCTAAAAAAAGTCGATATCAGGAATACCTAAACCTAACATCTCATACATCCCACTTCAAAAAACCATAACTTTCCCTTTAACTACCTAAGCAGGTAACAGGTGTAGGCAACACATAGTATAGTGTCTAGGGTGCTCCAATTCCCAGCCGAAAGGTCCTGGGTTCGACGTCCCCCATGTCCCCATTTTACCTGTGGTATCCTTGAGCAAGATGCCTAATGTCTACCAGCTCCGTGATCACATCTGAATTCACTTTAATTTTGCAGCTGCACAATGACTAAATAGTAGCATTATATACCTGCATGCCTTGCTTGCTTTCACGCCCAAACATTTCAGTTCCCATTCTTTTAGACATGGAATGATGTCTGATGGAACTTTCTGCTGATTTTACACCCTCCGCTCCTAAACTAACGGTTGAGTATGATAATATTAGTGTTCAATGCACTTGACCCCACATTTAATGGCGTGACAAACTGGAAGGCTAAATCACTGTTTGTGGGATTTCTGCAGTGACAGCAAAACGGAGCTATGCAAGTTATTTCCATACCACAAAAAGTAGGGTAAAGTTTAGGCACACTTTGACCTTAAATCCATAAGCTTTGATGGATTCCAGTCATGATGGATTGCCTTCACAGTCAGCAGCTTCGTGTTTCGAGGGGATGGCCCTTATTAGGACCAGACGTAATAAGCCAGGGGCCATTGCAGTTCCCTTTTCATTGATGCTTAACAGACTGTTGAAAAAGGGTGCTTTGCAAGACAAGACATGTGTATATATATATATATATATATACCCTTCACAGGAAGAGGGTGGATGAACTTTGCACTTGAGGAAGAGCGTTTGTTTGATATTTGAATGTTTAATTGAGTTCATTGGTCAATTGGTCTTCCTGCCCAGATGTTTACACACTAAGTATCTTGAGCACTGTTCTGACATTAAACATACATCAACTAGTAGTTAACCTAATCTGCATAACCCCTAGGAATTAACATACTTGCCTACACTTGCATTCTGGCGTCCTTTCTGAAATTTGACCCAGTTACTCTTGAAAATCCTGGTATGCTGTCAGACCATTGCTATACTAACTATAGGTTGGCTTTTCTCCTGTGGGTTTCAGTTTTCAAACAGATGACACTTCTACCCCCACACAGACCTCTGAGACACAAACACACCAGAGTGTGGGGTGGAATTTATGGGCCCCTGAAAAGATCTGACACACAAGAAGAAAAAAATCAAGTTTGTGAAAAAGAGATGGGGCCCATACATGCACACACGCGCACACACGCACGCACACGCACAGTTGTTTAGTCATGTGATCTTCTCACCTGCAAGAGGGGGCCCAGTGAGACAGCCCAGGCCTACGAAGAACATGGAGAAGCCCATGGAGTTGTTGAGCTTCTCTGATCCCACTAGGTCTACCTGCAGAGGGAAAATAGGAAACTCTCTTTTTGCAGATCTTTATTTCGTTCAAACCACTAATGATAAAGATCAGAACAAATGAGCGCACTATTTAATCCCCTTTCCTGTCATTTCAACCTAGAATCCATGGCACTGAATCATTCATACCACTTCAGGTTAGCTACATTTGTCTGATTCATTTTATTTGGTGCAAATAATCATCTGGCGCTGTGCTACCCAAATAGCTAATAATCAAAAGTGAACATTAATAACTGCCTGGGTTTGTAATTGTGTGGTACTTCATCAAATTACAAGAAGGAATAATTAAGGAAAATTAAGTACACTGTTCTTCCATTCATGCCTTCTACAATGACCTCAGGAGGTCGCAGGCTATCTTTGCATAGCTTCCTTTGTTACCCAGTACTCATCAGATAACACCCTCAGGTCATTTGTCAGCGTTTCAACAAAGCCTACCAACCACACAGGTGGATAGTGTTCCTATACAGTAGTTAAGTCCACACCTAGAGGTGTAAGCGTGCACATGTATTTACACTGGCCATGGGGTGTAAATAACCTACAGCAGCAATGAGTAAATACTGTTAGTATTTAAATGTTGAAAAAATGCATCAGGTCAATTTTTTATTTGAGGTGGGAACGAATAGTCTAGTTAGTAAAAATGCATACAATGCAAGCCAATCTGTGTCTTCTGATTGGTTAAGATGAGGGGGTGTCATACCAGGACTGGCAGCAGAAGCGCCATGTAGCCACCGCAGAAGATGGCGAAGAAGATGGCGTAGAGCATGAGCAGGATGTAGGAGGTGGCCAACGGAGAGAGTAGGTTTACCACACCACACAGGATGAGATAGGCTTTGTGGTAGTGGTACTTGTGAGAGCCTTTCCTATCCGCCACCCAACCGGACGCCAGCTGGGCCACAGTCTCTGTTATACCTGAGACAACCAACATGACATGGCAAACATAAGCAGTTAAAATAGACACAGAAGGAATAAGTATTGGGGTTGGCAAGAAAAGAAACGTGTGCGAAAAAAGAGGACTTAGATACATTTAACAGGATTACAAAATGTTTTTATAGCACAACCTTATGAAAGTGCCTGTTAACTACAGCTTCAGTTTAGATATAAAGGATGGCCCATTAGCACAAAATGCTAATGCTATTTCTTTTTTTACCGTGGAAGTGGTTCATGAATAATGAATAATAATACATTGATTATTCACTTTCACTGTAATTGTGCAACTATACAAAAAAAGAGAAGGAATGTGTGCTTCAATGTATGTTTATCGCATCCACAATCCTGAACAAAGCGCGTACAGTACAAATAAAGATGACGATGCAATAATATTTATATCACTCCCTCTGTCCCACCCACCATTTATTAGGATAGGTTGTTACTGTTTGCTATGTCATCATATAGAGTCAATAAAGTTGTCATTAATACGCAGGTAGGGGATGAGCATCTTGCTCAAGGATGCACACACCCCAGCCTGTATCTGCAAAAGCTGACGTCATTAAAAACAAAAAGCAGTGTATCAGTTGACTTGGAGTGAGGAAATTGTCTTGTCTTTTGGGACACGCACTGCAGTGGAAAGTGTTGTGCCTCAAGGTCAGTGGTGCTGGCTCCCATCAGTCAAGCAACTAGTAAATGATTGCAAGAAGAAAACATGTACCATGAAGCCTTCGCCAACCTGCACCACCAGGCACGTATGTGACAGCACGTGGATACATAGATAAGGCATCCTGCAACATCAGTCGGACGTGTGTATGTGTGTGTGACACACATACATGTGATCCCTCTCGGTGGGTTTGTGTATGAGACAAAGTGTGTGTGAGTGAGTGAGTGAGTGAGTGTGTGTGCGTGCGTGTGTGTGCGGGCCACTGAGGAAATGAATAGGTCTTTGCATCATCGACTGTGCTATGTATAGTGCCAGGTTGGTATACAGTTCCCTCCTTACACAAAGAAGGGAACTGTACTGGGGAGGGGGGAAAACGGTTTTTACAAAACGGTTTTACACCCCTTGCAAACAACTTCCAATGCAACTTAGCGATTCTATCCATGGTGTGTCGCCTCCGTTAGACATGATAAAGTAGCACATACCCACTGCACTCTGCTGAGGTCAACGGGAATGCGATATTTGCTGCGTTCACCGCAGTAGTTTATTGACCGTTGCAGGAATAGCTGCAGGCTGCACCATGCCGTTAATCAATGAGATCAACAGGTCCAATGCAGATTAGAGCTGCTTGTCCCTTGCTCCATTGCTGTCCCTGACAGCTGCAGACTGCAACACCTCAGATGCACCATTTCATAGACCATCCGCCCAACGCGCATGTGTGTGTTAAGCTTCGACAAACAACAACCACAGAGAGTGTCACGCTAGTCCTGAAGATATCATGACATTGTGAGTAACATTCAATAATCAATTGATTTAGTTTTTGGCCATTTCCTAATCCTATTCTTCTGTTGAGTTACGCCTTGCTGTGTTCGAAGAGAAAAGGAGAGAATCTGCAGTGTCACTAACCTACTTGTATAATAAAACCATGAGCACGCACGCACACATGAAACCATGTGCACACATGCACACGCACGCATGTGAGCATACACACACACACACATTTACAGACATACAGACATGCACGCACGCATGCACACGCACACGCACACGCACACACACACACACACACACACACACACACACACACACACACGCACACCCACACGCACACCCACACACACACACACACACACACACACACATGACACCATAGGAGTCACCAAACGCCGGTC
>JAOPJH010000001.1:5437332-5450049 GCA_027122575.1 Merluccius polylepis | reverse complement strand
ATATTTTTATTTTCCACAAAAGGTCATTTGCGGGGATAACACCTTTTAATATGCCTTTATTTTTTTTTTTGGTTTTCAAACCCCCCCCCCCCCCCCCCACCGATCGACCAATCGATTGGTCGTAGTGTAGGTAGAATTTCAGTCGACCAAGATTTTCTTTGGTTGACTACAGCCCTAATATGATGTTTAGCTGGGTAGTGGTGGGATAGTTAAATCTTTCTGTGGAGGTCCATTGGTACCTGTAGAGAGTTGCCCACCAACTCCCGGGCGTTGCTCATGTTCAACAGCAGGTCCAGTGCATTGTGGGCTGACAGGTCACTGGGTCCAGCTGAAGGATTGAGTCAGAGGCTTAATAACCATTTCTAATTACAATTGAAGACATGATTAATATGTGTGAAGTAGGGATGTAACGATATGACATTTTTAGTACGATACGTTACAATACCAAAATTAATATCGTAGAAGATGTGTCGGCGACATGGGGGGGGGGGAGGCGCGCGCACGATCGCAACACACCTCGGACCTACGGCCGACGGGGGGGGGGTGAGGCACGTGCGATCGCAACACACCTCGGACCTACGGCCGACGAGGGGGGGGGGGTAACACACCACGGACCTATGACCGGCGGGGGTGTCTCAAAAAGGAGGACAAATGCTGCGCCGGACGCCGGACAGGGCTTTGAAAAACAGGACAGTCCGGCCTAAAGCCGGACGAATGGCCACCCTACTGGGCTGCCTGGGCATACAGTGAGCAACGTTTTAATGACAATGTTGCTCACCAGACTCCCCACAATGACATTTGCGCATTTACCATGCAATCTCGCAGCTATACCGCGACACGGTATTACATGAAAAACGTACGGTTGACATTCGTGGCCTTTTCATATTGCGATATACCGTTTTACGGTTATCTTTACATCCCTAGTGTGGAGACATCACTCACCGGGTTCATAGATAATGGTGGTATTTCCATGTGCATCTTGGGAGAGTGAGGCCTTCCCTAACCCCTGGATGGGCTGTAGCGTGGCAGGATCTATCGCCACCTAGTGATTAGAGTGAAAAGAGGCGTTACTTATAAAAACAGGTAAGACACAAACACCACAAACTTTAAACTGGGAGCTGTCCTGCAACTGGAAGGTGGCTGAATCCATTGCTGATTGGAGGGTTGCCAGTTTTAAACCCATGACTCACTACTTGCAAGAGAAGTACCGTGGTGTTTTTGGGGCATAACACTCAGTAATAGTGCCAGATGAGCTGGGGGGGAGGGGAGTGTCATACACATCAATCACCACTATCATTGCATGAATATATGTGGTTAAATGAGTGGAGCTTGGAGTTGGCCAGATAAAGCACCATAATAACGCAGTCTTCTGAATTATCTTTCCCTTTCTTGCTGATGCAGATGATTCAGCAGGCAATGATGTAAATGTGTTGGAGGTTATCAGTAACGCACACACTACTGCAGGCAGACATGTGAGATGACTCACCAGACACTAATTGTATATATAACATAGTGGGTGCGCATTTGAATTTTCAGCTTGCACCTCATAAACGACGAAGTTACCAGTTTCGAACCCCAATGCCCTGAGTCTACCTGTAAGCACCCTTGAGCAAGACATGCATCATACAACCGTGGGGAGGGGGGCAGTTAGTTGGACTCACGATGGCGTTCTGCAGGCCCGGCACGTCCTCCTGCTGCTGCTTGAGTTCCTCAATCTGCTGCAGGGTGAAGAAGGGCCGGCGGCAGCGGCGCACAGGCTCCTCGGGGTGCGTGGCGCTCCAGTCCTCAAAGGCCTCTGGGTGGCGACACTGCACGTGCAGCCGCAGGTTCTTCCTGTGCTTGGTGGTGAAGTGACACAGGCCGCAGGAGAACGGCTTCTCACCTGTCCGGAGCGATAAGGAGACTAATGGTTAACCTTTTCATCCCTAGGGCTCTTTCTCAGGTTTTTGCCAAAAAAAACAAAGGTGAATAATCTATATCTCCACAACTCCACAACAAGGGCTTGTAAATTAATCTGGGTACCAAAAGAAAGACAACACCTGTGAGATTGTTGTGAAAGTGTAATAATCAAAATGGAAAATAATTATCTAAGCATAATGCGTTCACTGCTTTAGTGTGTTGCTGTGATCTCATCACCGTGGACTCTAATCTTTCTATTTTTTGTTCCTAAAATGTCTGCTTATAATACTGTGTGTGTGTGTGTGTGTGTCACTTATGGCATCCATTGCACTCCTCACGCTGCGTGCCTTCTCAAGATTTCTTCCTGATAATTAAGCTAGTTTTCTTCTTGCCCTTTGGGGGGCTATGGTTAGGGGGTGTCATAAATGTATGGCCTGTGAAGCCCTTTGAGCCTGTAAATGTAATTAAGAGCTATACAAAAATTGACTTGACTTGGAGTGAATACCATCTAGTGCATTATCAGTTGGTAGCCCTATAGCACTATAGGGCCATAGGTTGCGGCGGAGTCTCCAAAACAAACCCCAATAAATCCAATGCAAACCAATGCAAAAATGACAATACAAACGTGATGAGACACAAACAAGTAAATATCTCATGAACCCATTGTTCAATTTTGACATTTGTCCCCTCTATTGGAAGGTCAGGGCGAATAAAATTGAATGACACGACAAACCATTGCAATTGCACCATGCGGCCACCAGATGGTCAATAATGACGGTTCTGATTGAAGGCAATTTACTATTTCCTGTGAAACCCTCTCTTACCTACTATACATGATTGTAAACATGATGTAATGTTTCAAAATAGTGCCCAGAAAATGGATTCTGTTTGTGGTTGTTTTAAGCAAACACAACTTTGATGAAAAAACAACAAGTATTATCGTTTGTTGTTGATGGTTTTTGGCAGGGGGCAGGGCTGCCCGTATTAGGGGCACTCTCGGGATGAGGTTGGGGGTTGACAATGTCGTATCAACATCAAATTATGCCTTATACAAAATCTCTGGAACGCTGGGGGTTGAAAATCTAAGCTTTGCGCCATTCCAACAAGGGCTCCTGGGCAATTGTAACCCTTTCAGAAACTGTGTAATCCAGCCTCGAACTGCAGTGTTTTTTATTTTATTTTGTACAATAAATACACAATTATGTGTATCCACAAAATACAAAATATCTGTGGAACGCTTTATGTGAGAGACATACTTTTTTGGGGGCCGAGACACCAAGCTTTGCACTGTTTCAACAAACGCTGCGGTGCCTATCTTAGATTCTCGTTTGCGTATTTGGATAGCATTGTAAGGTGCACATGCAGGGAAGGTGCGCACACAGGGCACATTGAGCATAGATATACAGTTGTTGCCATGGAAATGGAACTGAATTGATGTCAGAAGAAAGGCAGCCTTGCTCAGCCAATAGATAATGCACCCAGATAGATATTTAACAAAATCACATGAGAGGGAGTGCTGTTATATAGAATATCAGCACGGCTGTGATTTGGCTGTAGATACGAGGCTGTAGGCCGAGTGCCGAAGATAATCACATTGTTTATTTAATTTAATATATTTGGCTCGACCAACACAAATAGCTCCGCGTTGGGTGGCAGGATACATGGATAGTTAAAAGTCCCAGTGCTGTTATACTGAATATCAGCACTCATGGAATGCCTCTTGTCCAATCAGATGACTCGGTCGGGACTAACTGTTGTATAAATAGATATATAGCCTCGACAAAGAGAATAAATCAAACGCACAGTTGCTGTTTTGAGAAGTTCTTCTTTCTGAAGTCTGAGAAGTTAGAAGTTCTGCTTTTGCGTGATGTGGCCGTCTATCTCATTGCAGACAGGAACTTCTTTGTGGCATGGCAAAACCGACTTGTTTGGCACAACTGATTGAAAAACGGAAGGACTTCATGTGAGAACGACACCATCCGCGGTCGATTAACTAGTAGACAAACTCCCCTCGCTCTACTCTACTTTGGTACCTTGTTGTTCTACTGTCGCCAGGAGGGTCTGCTGACAATCAGAGAAACACAGACAAGAGAGATTTTATCTGGTGGATATTTTCCGTTCTGACCGCTGTAACCACCCAATGTTACAGTGGCCGCTAAAACTGCTATGTGCGCTATATTGAGTCTACTGATAGTTTTAGCCATCCGCTAACTACCCCCCCGTCGGCGGTAATACCGCATATCGCTGTACTACAGTGATTATCTACAGTGAATAGATAGCAAAAAATTTACTATTTTCTTGTGTCTCCTGATCACATGTGCATTTGTTTACCAAACTATGTAAATATGTAACAGCTTTTAATCAGCCCTAGTAACAGCTCTAGTCAAACTACTGGCTGGCTGAATTCGGAATTCCACATTCAGTTCCCCTGCCCAGCTAGCGCTTAGAACCAAGATGGCCGCTAGGTAATGATGATGGCGGTGGGCAAAAAGGGGAGTCTTGTGTGCTACTGACCAGTGTGCTTGATGGCCAGGTGGGACACCAGGAACTCCTCCTTTGATGTGGAATACTGGCAGTAGTCACACTTGAAGGGCTTGTCATTGGTGTGGGAGAGCTGGTGGTTGAGCAGCATCTTCTTGTTGTCACACGTGTAGTCACAGTAATCACACTTAAACCTGGCACACGATAACCTTAATGTTAAAAGGAGCATTAAAACAAAAAAGGGGACACATGCAGATGCTCATAAAAAGATGGACATTTGCAGGTGGGAAATGTAATTCAAGGGAGGAAGTGGTAAACAGGCGGTGGAGAACATGGTTTCATAATCATGGATTTTCTGTGAGCAGTGACAGGTTTAGCAATGACAAAGGAAGTGCTGGTAATGCAATACTGACTTGCTGTCTCCCAGACTTTGGATGTGGGTTAGTAGGTGCATTTTAAATGTGTACCGCTTCTTGAAGGACTTGCCACACTGTGAAGATGACAGGAAAACAGACAATATTAGAAAGAAACAAAATGGTGCAATACAATACATTTTAACATGAAGGTCCAGATAAATCCTGATCCAAGAGGGGTTACTGCGGGTGGGCTGACCTTATCACACATGTGTGGTTTCTCAGTGCTATGGGTCTTCATGTGCTGGGTGAGTCTCTTCTGCATGGGGTAGACACGGTGACAGATGGGGCACGGGAACTGTGAGATTTTTGGTAGCTGAAAAAGAGGACAGGACAGACAAATAACAACTCACGTCAACACATGGCTGATTTTCTTTACCGTTGGAACAGCATATATATTTTATATATATTTAATAATAGTTACGAGTTGAAAGAAAGAAAAACCTTACCATTTCCATTTTTCTTTTCCTATAAGAAAAAGGACACTAAATTAGCAAGAATACAAGTAAAACATTAGTTTATACAAAACATTTTTTAAACAGTTTATGTCTCGTCTGTATTGGTTGTTCTGAACAGCTAGTGCATATACAGATCTATGGCACTTGCTTTTCTTTGTTGTGGACGGCAGAGTGACGCAGGACATCTTTCTTATACACGCTGCTGTAGTCACACTCCTCACACTTGAATGGCTTCTTGCCCTCGTGGTTGAACATGTGCTCCTGCAATACGCCACAAACAATCACAACAATAAATCAATCTACATTTTTTAAAATCTTGGTAGACCATATTCATTATTTCACCTTCTTAAAATTGTACCGTCCTTTTTTAAATGATTGTCTTTTATAGATTGTCCTTTAGATTACAATGTGATTAAACATTTACGATGATAGATGGAATTTCCTGCCTATGTAAAGCACATTAATTGGCATTTGTGTTTGAAGGGTGCTCATACATAAACTTGCCATCCACTACTGTAATAGCCATGCAGAGGGAAGCTTTTGCAGGACAACGACTGACCTTGAGTGAAGACCAGCGCTTGCAGTGATAGTTGCACTGCAGACACTTGAAGAGCTCAGGGTCATTGCCCTCGTGGGAGTCCACGTGGAAGCGCAGGTCCTCCTGGGACAGGAAGCGTGAGCCGCAGATCCAGCAGTTATGGGGCCTCAGCAGCGGCTTGAACGATTTGTAATACCGACTGGAAGATAGTGGGGCACTGATGAGCTTGTGGTGAGAGCTATAACTATTTACCATTACTATTTTGTAATTTAGAAGATGATTTAATCAAAAGTGACAATTACAATTACACTTAATTCAGTTATATGGAGCAGGTAAGGTTTAGGCATGTTGCTCAAGGATGCCTACAAGTAGCATGCAGATATTGGGAATCAAACCCAGTACATTGTGGCTGAGAGTCAAACACCCTAGCCACTATACAATCCTGCTTCCTATAACATGATCGGTATATACACATGTGAACACATTAATGCTGTAGGAAAGAAATTCAGGCTATGATGCAAAAACCACAATGCTCTTACTTGCGATTCATGTATCTTCTGTATTTCTTCCGGAGGAACCTTTTGGAGGGCCGGCCCCTTTTCTTGGGGAATTCTTCTTCCTGCCCGGCGTTGGTTGACGGGTCTTTGTTCTCAGAGTCCGATTGGCTAACCGAGGGCTCGGCTGTCTCTGGTGATCCGTTGGTCATGGGAGCATTGCCCAACCCAGAAGAACTGGCCTCGTCAGGGCCTGCAGCCTCCATGTCCAGCCTGGGCTTCTTGGCAGGACTGCCCTCTGCTTCTGGAAGAGGTGTGCATGTAAAAATATCATTAGTACAGTTATTTTTAAATCTACAGTATATCAATAATAATAAGTTATAACTTATTAAACACTATGCTCCATGTTGTCATGCGCGAGATATCTGAGATTGACACCTATCAATCACAGATGAACAAAGAGTACTACACTAATTTCTGATAATTCTGTGTATGAAACTGTTTAAAAAAAATGACTTCCCCAGCGCAATGTTTTTTCCCCCAGCATTTTATTTAATCTGAATAACTCACTATCTCAAGCTTGAATTATTTGTCATGGGTCTGCTCTCACCAATCCCACCTTTACTGCTGTAGCCTTCGTCCACCAGGCTGTACTTTCTGGGACGGCCCACCTTGCGGCGAGGACGTCCCTGTGAGGAAGAGGAGGAGATGGGAGGAGGAGGAGGAGGAGGAGGAGGAGGAGGAGGGGGGGGCTTCACGGTAGTGGGCGGCGGCCTGCCATGGTTTTCCTCGTCAGCTGGGTTATAGTCGCTGTCCTCTTGGGGGGTAACAATGGTACACAATGAGGAAATATGGGTTAATACAAGTACATTTATGACCATGGGTATTTGCACAAAGCACCCTCACCTGCTGGATCATCGATAGCCCCAGCGTCTACGATCTCATCGTCCTCTTCCTCCGCTTGCTGCGGCTCATCAGGATTCTTCTTCGCTGCCCTCCTCTCCTCCGCCGCCTTCTGCTCTGCTTGCCGCCGGGCCAAGGTCTCGCTTTTAGGAGGCCGTCCGCGCCCACGCTTCTTCTGAGCACTCCCTGCAGAACCAACACAAACAATATCAATAATACTAATAATATTGTTATATTTAGTCATTTAACTTTTCTCCAAAGCGACTTGCAATCGAGGCTGAAAACAAACCATACAATAAAAATTTGAAACCAAAAAATGTAAGAGCTGCATGAACCAGGTAGGTTTTTTTTTTTAGACTGAGCATTCATTTTTCACTGAGCATGTTGTGTGTCACTATGGACAAGAACATTACCTGCACTTCTGAAGTGCTTATCCCGCATGTGGTTTATGAGGGTGTTTTTGGACGTGCTCTTGTACGGACACATCTTGCACTTGAACTGCTGCACGATCACCACCTCCATCATCTCCTCCAGCTCCGCCAGGTTCGGGTGTTGGTCCCCGCTGCCCTCTACCTTCTCTACCGAAGTGTCCGAGTCCCTCAAAGGTCCGGGTGTAACCACAGGCCCCTGGGAGCCCTGGGGCTCTTCCTGGCTGGGGGAACACTGCATTGGTACTACCTCCGGCTCCGGGTTGGCGCTGTAGGTGCCACTGCTGCTGATGAAAGGCCCTGGCTGGCTCTCGCTGCTTTCCAGGGCCTCAGGGAGCCCGCCGGATCCCGCCGTGTCCGCCATGGGGTGGTGGTTGGAGGAGGAGGATGAGCCTTCATCTGTGTAGCCTTCTATGCTGTTCTCCACGTAGCAGTGAGAGTTTAGAGGATGCTGCTGCTGATGGGAGTGCTGCGGCCGATCAAGGTTGTGGGTTTGAATGTCATAGTCACCATAGTCTTCATCATCATCATTATCATCATCATCATCACCAATGTGACTCCCTGCGTTGCAGTGAGAATAGCCGGGCTGCTCTGAGTCAGCTGCCGCCACACAGTCCCCTCTATACTCGGTGGTGTACTGGCGGCCCGTCTGCGTGCCATGGTCGGCGCTGCTGTCGATGTAGCTCCGCGAGTGGTGTGGCCGCTCCACCTCCGCCTCGCCGCCACACTCCAGGTAGCCCGCGCTGCACTCCACCACGTAGTGACCATGGCTGGTGGGGTTGGAGTCGGCCCCGCTGCACTCCACGTAGCCGGGCAGGTCCCGGTCACAGTGGATGTCCCCACTGTAATCGGGGAAGCCCGACTGGGAGCGTGTCTGGTCTGGCTCATCTCCGGAACACTCGGCATAAATGGAGGAGGAGGATTCGCCGGTCTGGTCGGGGCCATCTGCGCCACAGTCCATGTACTGTGAGGGGTGGGAGTGCTGGGGCTGGTCGGGCCGCTGGTTGCCGCTCTCATCCGGGTAGCCCGAGTATCCCAGCTGGTCGTCGGGCTCCAGGTTGCCCTGCAGGTCTCCCTGGTCCACGCAGGTAGAGGTGGGGCCCTCTCCGGAGGCCTCAGTGGCTATTCTGCTGGACAGAGCGGAGGACATTTGGGCTACCATAGGAGCACCTGTCAGAGACACAGAAGCATAGGTGGCCAGTCAAACACAGATTAGAAAAACAATACTCAAACCAGTAGCCCATATCGCCTGTATACAATTCTTATTTGAAGAAGTAAGAAGCAAAGCAATTGAAGTTGAATATTAGTGTTGTGGAGACATATTAGACAATACTAAGGATACAAAGCTTACCATCATCCGGCCCTTGCAGTATCAGATACTGGGTGGTCTCTGCTCCTCCATCTTCTGCGCTTGTAACTGCTATGCATCCTACAAAACAAATCACACCATAAGCAGGAATCCTTAGTTGAATTTAAAGAACCCATAACACAAGTATCCATTTCTCACCGACCCACCAACAGCCCTGTACCGTTCATAATGTCAGGTCCGATGGTGGACTCTATGATCTTATCTATAGCAGAGCCCAGGTCCGAGGAGGTGGAGGCGGTCGAATCAGACACCATCATGGCTCCATCGGACACGACGCTGGAGTGAACCAGCACCTGGGCCGACTCTGACACCAGCACCGACTGCGTCACCGTGGAGACGCTGGACACGCTGGTGGACTGGGCCACCGAGGAGGAGTCTGGGAGGTGAACCGAAGAAACCCGGACGTCCGTGCTGGAGCTGGTCTCCGGGATGAACACCTTACATGGGGGTGAAAAAGATGCTTAGGTGATTAAGAGGAGGGATTGAAACAACGCTAAAGTCCCTGTGGGGCGGGATAGTGTAGTGGCTAAGGTACTTGTATGTCATATATGTGCACGAGGGGTTCATCCACAAACACCCATTGGACAAGACAGACAAAATCACAATAGCCAATCAGGAAACGTCTCCTGTTTAAGGAAATCAAACATTAGAGAAACAAAACTATGCACACACAATTATTTTTTTGTGTACACTGTCGAGACTGACCTCAGGTTCACTTAATTTACTGCCATTACGTTCATGCCAATTGTCATGAGTTCTCCATGACAATTGGCATCCTTGAGCAAGATGCCTAACCCCTACCTGCTCCCGAATGACTAAATTCACTGTAAGATGCTTTGAATAAAAGCATCTGCTTAATGATTAAATACTAAGTAGGCAAATAAGTTTGATACTACTACTTTGAGATCAGCTTGTGATAGCTGACACTGTAATGCTTGTCTTTGCTTTTTTGTTATTATTTTGTTCATAATGGATAAAAATATCTGCTAAATGACAAATAGGCAAATAAAATTGGACTACGACTTTGAGATCAGCCTGTAGTAGCCGACGCTGTAACACTTCTCTGCGTTTTGTTGTTATTGTTTTGTACCCCCTTGATGAACACAAATGAGCATTTAAAAAAGGTATTACCACTAGACCCTCTGAGCTTTGTCCCACATGGCAGTCAGACTCTGGGATCTGTGCATGCGGAGCAGCTGCATCGCTGCTGTCTGCAGACATGGCCTCCGATGACTCCATGCCCATGCCGCTCTCTGAGGGCTCCTCCAACCCAGAGGGGCCAGCATCACTGCTGCTCTCCACCTCATTCTCCTCCAAATCCATCACTGTCCACAGGACACACAAAGCACTTGCATTACACCAATGTCACACCAAAATATGTGTTCAAATATTGTTGTTGTTGTTTTTTTTACCGAACATCAGTATTGTTAGTTTACACATCTGTGTCTTAGGTTAGTATGTGATCACTATCATCACTAATATAGAGTATCATCACTCTATATTATACAGAAAACAGGACTAAAATTACGTCATTTCAATAATATGCATGCAGACACGAAACTAAGAACTCCGAGCAATACACTTAATATTAAATTTGCAATATTTGTGTGTGTTTCTGTTCACACAGGTTGCCGTGGTTTCCAAAAGGAAAAGCGCTCAGGACGGTTTGAGTAAGTTGCTAATTTGTGAACTGGGTGAAGGCCGTTTTTTAAAACATCTTGCAGACACGACTAATACAGGTACAGTTATTAAAACGTTATAGACCCCTTCGCTGTGTGGACTCCAACATAGCACACCTGTTGTATAGCTAAAGCAGACCGCTCACAGGGGGACTGACGAGGCTAAGTCCATTTACCCGATGTTGGTTTGCATTTCGTACGTCTATCCCACACAGGGATACAACAAGGGTACATATATAAAATTGTATTAACGTTATGATTGGCCGTTGTATTGACAGACGAAAATGAAGTCGCTTGCGAAAACCATTACGGCTGAACATATTCGACGTGCACACCGAGCTCTCGCTCGAATTTAGCATAACATACAACCTTGATCCTCGACTAGCTGCCTGCTAGCTAGTGGGCTAATATAAACAGGCCTAGCTGTCCTTCTTCTTGCCTGCTCAGCGTCGCCATTTCCACGCTCCTATTTTCCACTCAGGCATTCTATGAGCTCTACTGGGGACCTCGAGGGTCTGGGCCGCTAACAGGCCGCCCGGACGCCGTCCCTGAAGAAAATTATTTTATTTTTCGGCATTCGTCCCGAGATTCGCGTCTGTTTTTCTCTTACCGTGTGTTCACGAGTTGAATCGTGTGTCTAGTTAGAGATGCGTTGAGAAGAAAAGAGATTTGCGAGCGATACTTTTTCCGCCATTCTAGTCGGGCGCCATGAGTATGTCCTTGCTTCCTGTTCTTCCAACCGGATCTTGTTTATCGTTTAGCTTTTAAAAAACAGTCGTATAATTCATTTAATTGTTTTTATTCGCAGATTTTAAAGACACTTTATTTTTTGCAATATTCTGACCCAAAGCGACATTTTTCAACGAGGGATGTTTGTTGACACTTGGTGGACTATTGCCTTGAGTGGAAGGCGCATTACGCAGATCGGTGCGGAGTAATATGTTCCTTGAGTAGTAGGAATATAAATGTAGCAACTGCTCATCTGAATTTAGTCGTCACAAATTCCTCGTAAAATATTAGCGATGTTTGTGTAAAGGGACATTTATATTACTGAGGTGTAGGTTCATATATTAACGGTAACGTTTGCTGCTCCACTCCAAAATAGATGAATATATTTTTAAGTAATGCATTTCTTCCATGCCTATGAATTACGCCAGTCTGGACTGAAATATTGTTGTTGTATATTTATTAAATTCAAATTCAACATAAATATGTATATCAAATATCTCATTTTATAAATTATATCAGTGAATGTTACATGCAATGCAGTGCAAATAACTGGCATCAAGCCAGAATATACAAAATTATACAAAACAAACATGTTGATTAAAAAAAACATTGGGTCTATCTATTGCTTAAAAATGTAATATTGAAACAGTCTTAGCCTGTCAGACATAAAAACGTATTCTTATCTAAATGAAAACTACATTACATCTGATGTGGATACTGTTTTTGAGAGAACAGTTATGGTCCTATTTCTGTGCACATCCATAACCTGTTCGCAGATGATTGAATGAACAATGAGGCAATAACAAAGTTTCACATTTCTTTTTCCTTCGTTTGAGCCATTTAACTAAATATTGCATGGGACTCAGGCACACATAAATGGCTGTTAACAATTTTGCATTGCATGTTCACAATTCAACATGATGTTAGTAAATGTTATTTTGATTTTATGTTGTGAGAAGTGTTCTTCACGTCAGCGCTTCTCAGTCAGTTCAAAGGCGTCTGAACATTTGAGAAGGTCATACTTGATGAAGCCAATGTGGTCCACCCTGCGGCGAGAATTCATACGCCAGTAGAAGCGATCACGGCAGAAGTACATGTGACCTAAAGTTGAGAGAGATTCCAATTGTCATGTAAGCTGTAGAAAACTTTATATGAATGAAATACTTTTACTGACTTTTAATTATAGTTGAAATTGTGTTGCTATCTATTCAGATGTTCACCTTTGTGTTGGAATACATCGTGAACATCATTGGGAACGCCAGAGAAGATTGAGTCAGTGACGCGAGGATAGCCTTTGTCCATCTTGAGTTCCTTCACACTGAGCCT
>JAOPJH010000001.1:5404211-5417157 GCA_027122575.1 Merluccius polylepis | reverse complement strand
ACACACACACACACACACACACACACACACACACACACACACACACACACACACACACACACACACACACACTATTATGGTTTGTTTGCCAAAAGGAGTTTATTTGCTAAAGATTAGTTCACAAAGGATCAAGCAAGCTGACTTTAGCCGTGTGTGATTACATCTCACACATCTCTGAAGACTCATGTTCCCTGAGAATGATTAGATTGATAGGTTGTATGACTTTAAGTGCTTTAGGTTATTACAAGACATCAATATTCCTCATGACATATCACAACTTTATATAGCTTTTATTGTTTTATTTTTTTATTTATTGATTCGCCTTACTCAGGGTTTACAATAAAATATGATCTTTCAGTATTTGTGTAGTATTGTGTGTTTGATTGTTGTGTGTGCGGTACAGGATGACCTTGTGAAGGATGTAACGGCGCTAAAAACAAGACATGTGATTTACCTGTCTCACACCACAGGATAGTTTCCTTCAGTTATTTTGTTTCTACAGACCTACGTCAGTACAGGCCTTTTGTTTTGTACTTCTGAATCATTTCTTGACATTTCTTCACATTGCTTTCATTTAACTATATGTTACACACATGATCTAAAGGCAAGCGCATTAGATCATATATTTTATATATTATTATAATCATTACACGCCTATAGGCTAACTGGTTACCATTAAATAAGCTGAACATGTGATCCAACCGCTGACCTTGAAACTAATGTTGAGTTGATAAAAACAAAAGGTAAGTTTCCATGAGAAAATAATGCAAACTGCTTACATTGGATACGTCATATAAAAAGAGATTTGGACATACAGCCGAATTGCAAAAACTTATCTAATCGTTTTGCTCCCACCATAATACGAAAGTCCCTTATCTCAATACATTTATAATATTTAATAAAGGGAGACGCAGGTGTCAGCGGAAAACACAAGTCTGGGCCAAGAAGCAGCAGAAGAGCAGAAAAGGTTAAAGAAGTGATTGTTGTTACTATTCCAGTCAGGTGTACAACGCACACCGCCGCCACGGTTCAATAAAGTCTGGCTTGCATGAATATAAAGAGGTATTTAAAAAAATAGATACAAATGTGAGCAGAATAATAATCAATAATTCAATTCAATGGAAGTCACTTGTTGTATGTCTGCTGAACTCACTCCATGTAATGCATTTAATATTCTCTATTATATATTGTTCATTCAAATGTTCTCCTAAACTAAGATAATATGTTATTACATAATCTCACATTTATTTAATACAAATATGTTTGAGAATTGTTTTTCCACCATATGACCTTGAATTGGTCAATCGTGCTGACAAAGATAGGTTTAAGTGTCAAACTGTATAATTATAATATTGAGAAAATACTCTCAGATAATAATAATAATAATAATAATAATAATAATAATAATAATAATAATAATAATAATAATAATAATAATAATAATAATTATTATTATTATTATTATTATTATTATTATTATTATTATCATTTTAATTCCAGTAATCATTCGGGGAAATGTATTCCAACCAAATTTCGGTAAGCTACATTACTAATCGGTACAATGCAGGGTGTTAACATACATTACACTACAGCATGTAATGTTTTGTTAGGTTGAACATTTATAGTTTTAATGGAGATTAATATTATAGTAGGCTAATTATTAGCGGGAAAGTTGTTCATAGAGATGTTATGAATATCGACGTTGGACTACACTTAGGCCAAACATACAGTACATAATATATAGGCTACACAAATATGAAATATTTACTTAAATCAAACAATGATTAAGGCATTCATGTGATGTCCATCATGTGAAGATGATGATGCACATCACATGATTGGCTTGAACATTGTTTGATGTGATCACACACGACCATGTGTGTGAAGGCATAACAAAGTAATATCTATGCAATACAACTTCTATAAAGTACATGTCCATCCCCACAGTGCACACAGCACAGCCTGACACCCGGCGGTATCTGGCGCCACCTCGTGGTCAGTAGAGACATCACATGTAGCTTGGTGGGAAACACACGGGCCATCCTGTCCCGTTAAATACAGATGATGAGCCTTATGGACAATAACAATATTAACAATATTAACAATATTACATGTCGGAGATAAATGAAAACTTTCCTTTCCACTGTATAAGATGTCATTATGTTATTATATTTCTATATACACCATATTTAAGATGTCTAAGATGTCATTATATTATTATATTTCTATATACATTATATTTAAGATGTCATTGTTATTATACTATTATATTTCTATATACATTACATTTAAGATGTCTAAGATGTCATTATGTTATTATATTTCTATATACATTATAAGTAGGAAGCAGCTGAAATGCTGCTGAATGGGGGGCTGATGACGTCAGTGCCTGGACTCCGAGCCCCGCCCCCTTCCGACCCAGTAGCAGCTCGCGCCAACGCCCGGCGGGAACACAGGGGGCTGAGAGCCGCGCGCGGACTGTGGTACGATGATGACATCACTCTGTTGACTCTCTGGTCCTGCCGTCATGTGTGGTTTGGCGGCGGCGCCGTTGTTGTTGTTGTTGTTGTTGCGAAATCGGTGTGAAACCACGTAGAGATGTACCACTAACTAGCTAGCGGTACCGCTAACTAGCTAGCGGAGTCTGGGACCGCTAACTAGCTAGCGGTACCGGGGAGGACAGCTAGCTAACCCACTAACACTAACGGTAACGGTAACGGTAACACCAACAGCAGCACTAACAGTAACGGTAGTAACGGTAACGGCAGTAATGGTAACGGTGGTAACGGTGGTGTGGGAGACGGGGTTGTGTTCGCATCCCTCAAGCCGTTGGGACATTGTGTGTGTGTGTGTGTGTGAGAGGTGTGTGGGTGTGTGTGTGTGTGGGGGGGGGGGTGTATGTGTGTGTGTGGGGGTGTGTGTGTGTGGGGGGGGTGCTAGCTGCTGGTGTCAAACCCAGGTTGCAGGTCTGGACCAGACTTCTTCATTGGTCATCAGTCATTGGTTTCTGGTGATTCGTGAATGTGGACCTGACCTGGGCATGGCATTAAAACCCCATGGTCCTCTATATGGTCCTCCATGTGGTCTTCCTATGTGGTCTTCCTATGTGGTCCTCCTATGTGGTCCTCCTATGTGGTCCTCTATGTGGTCCTCTATATGGTCCTCCTATGTGGTCTTCCTATGTGGTCCTCCATGTGGTCCTCCATGTGGTCCTCCATGTGGTCCTCCATGTGGTCCTCTATGTGGTCCAACTATGTGGTCCTCCATGTGGTCCTCTATGGAGTGGCTGGTGAGATGGGAACGTCCGCTAGCCGTGTGGCCATGTAGTGGACTAACAAAGTGGACTTGCCGAGTCCGGGGGGGACCACCACCAAGGCGGGGTCCTGAACCATCTGCTGTGTCTCCAGGTGTGATAAATCCAGTGCAGGCGGAGCGATGCAGACCATCAAGTGCGTCGTGGTCGGAGACGGAGCGGTGGGGAAGACCTGCCTGCTGATCTCCTACACCACCAACAAGTTCCCCTCCGAATACGTGCCGACCGTGAGTACACACACACACACACACGTGACACGCCCCTGATGACATCACGGTGTGCGAAGCGGCGTTTCCATCCATGTCTCTCCCGTTTCTTGTGCCGCAGGTTTTCGACAACTATGCGGTCACCGTGATGATCGGCGGGGAGCCGTACACCCTGGGCTTGTTCGACACGGCAGGTAATGAACCGGTTTGTGGTGAACCGGGTCCAGAGTCAGACTAGCGTGGGGTTTTTGGTCCAGGTGTGACCCGGCTCGTTGTTCTCCTCGCAGGTCAGGAGGACTACGACCGGTTGAGACCCCTCAGCTACCCCCAGACCGACGTCTTCCTGGTCTGCTTCTCTGTCGTCTCGCCCTCTTCCTTTGAAAACGTTAAGGAGAAAGTGAGTATGAAGAAACGATAACCTTAAAACTTAACGTCTGATGTTTGCAATAACTCCTGAGATTTCCACTTCGTTATGAAATTAAGAAATGTTTTGACTATTTAATGTTATCATTATCAAATGATTATCGCTCAAATAATAGTTAAAACTGCACTAAATATGTTTAAGTTTGCTAATGCATCCAGCGAAGGGAGGTGCACAATTAAACGCCAGTGTAGGACAATCTAATAAAAATAATACTCTAAGATATGATATACTCTAATAATACTCTAAGTAACACTAATAATATATGATATACTCTAATAATACTCTAAGTAACACTAATAATATATGATATACTCTAATAATACTCTAAGTAACTAATAATATATGATATACTCTAATAATACTCTAAGTAACTCTAATAATATATGATATACTCTAATAATACTCTAAGTAACTCTAATAATATATGATATACTCTAATAATACTCTTAAGACTACTCTTGACTTACAGTCAAGTGATGAAAACCAACAAAGTGCTCATTGTAGTAAACATTTGTGGGCCTGCTGCGTTCAATCTGTTATCTGACATCATCATGACATCATTGCTATTAATTATTATTATTATTATTATTATTTTTTTATTATTTTTTTTTTAATTATTATTATTATCTAATAGCTATTGATAATTGATCATTTTGAACGGCCCACTATTCACAAAGAGTTGCATCTGAACACAAATCATCAGTTTTAATAACGATGGCACGAAATCAGACTCAATCAAAAGGATGTTTGATTGAATAAAACGATAGTTTTATCTTGTTTGAATGCGGTGCCATTAAATGCGTGATTGCGCCCCCCCCCCAGTGGGTCCCGGAGATCACCCACCACTGCCCCAAGACGCCCTTCCTGCTGGTGGGCACCCAGATCGACTTGCGGGACGACCCGTCCACCGTGGAGAAGCTGGCCAAGAACAAGCAGAAGCCCATCACCCCAGAGACGGCGGAGAAGCTCGCCCGCGACCTCAAGGCCGTCAAATACGTGGAGTGTTCAGCGCTGACGCAGGTAACGCACCACCCCCCGCCGCACCCCCGCCACCGCAGCGCCGGCGGCATGGCGAGCATGTGCTGTGATTAGGCTGAAGAATAAAACCCTCGTCGCTTTCTAACCTTTTGCTAACTAACTTGACTTCCTCTTACCCTGGTGGTGTGTGTGTGTGTGTCCCAACCCCCCCCCTCTCTCTCTTTCTCTCGCTGTCTCTCTCCCCCTCTTTGTCTTCCTGTAGCGAGGACTGAAGAACGTATTTGACGAGGCTATCCTCGCTGCTTTAGAGCCGCCCGAAACTCAAAGAAAGAGAAAGTGCTGTCTTTTCTGATGTCTTCCGTCCTGAGTTCGCCTCGGTTGTCTGCTGCTAGTTCATTATATAATAAATGTGTATTTGCCACAAAAAACAACCCAATGCTCTTTCAACCCCCTTGCCCCCGCTGCCTGTTCCTGTCTTGCTTTGTTTTGGACTGGCTTGTTCTGACTTTATTCGACTGTAGCTCGTAAGATAATGTGCCAATCTTTCCTTTGGCTGTACTCTGTTATGAACATGATGTGCGCAACGTTTTGACATTTCTACTGTAACTGTTCTACTGCTACTGCATTAAACACTTAAGTTAAGTGAGTATCATAGAAACAATAAGTATATAATAATAAGTTACAATAAGTTTTTCTACGTTAACCCTTTTCTCGTTCAACTTCTTCATCTGCTCTTCTCGTTACCCAGACTATTTATTTATTTGCGAGGGGAGTTGTGTGGGATTTAAATAAAGGATCATTTTGATTGGCCTGTTTCAGGCGCTCATGTTAAATAATAAATAACCATATTGCCAAACTGTCCATTCGATCGGCTGCCATGTTTTTTTGAATGTCCGTGTTTTACTTCCACAGAAAGGATTAAAGAATGTGTTTGACGAGGCCATTCTGGCGGCTCTGGAGCCGCCTGAACCTAAGAAAAGACATAAATGTATACTCCTCTGAACACCTCCTCCTGCTGCTCCTTCTCCACCTCCTCGCTTTTAAACCCAACATGAAAACCTTGAAAGAAATTCATAAGCAAACCCCCGTCCCAATATGTTGGAGTGGAGTTAGTCGCCGGTCCTTGTGTGTTGGGTACAGAGCCGACAGCATGTTAACGGGTCAACTAAAACTTAAACTAACACCACACACACAACAATGGAACGGACCGTCTGAAGTTTATCACGACTGACTAAGCCAAAGACGCGCAGCGCGTCACGGCTCTCACAACGGCCGCGGCGGCGGCTCTTGGCTGACGGCCCTTATTCATAACCTGGTATGCAGGCAGCCTGTCCAATGGGATGCATTCATCCCATTGGTCATGTGTGTTATGTTATTTTTACATTATTTATGCAGTCCAACATTGTAATCACAAAACTAGAAAAGCCATTGTTTAAAAGACGGCTCAAACTTAACAAAACTTATAAGAGCAGCGTTGGAGTGGATCAATATTCACACTGCTTAACGTTAAAATATGAATTCTTTGAAAGTTTACACACATAATGAATGGACTCTAGTTCATGTATAATTTTGTGGCATGGTAATCGGTGTGATGTTGGCCCTGATATCCACTTGGAAAGGGGGAATCAAATCAGAAGAGCTTGGTTATTTACCTGTGGAGATTAAACGTTTAAAGCATGTTGTGGCACAAGTGGCTTTGCTGGGTCCCTCACACAGGACACAGGCAGTTATAAAACCAGTTTAAAACCAGTTTATTGGAGATTTGGCTTGATGTGACAGGGCAGATGAAACTGGTTTATCCTGTAATGCACCACAGGTATGTACAGGTGTGGGCCGGGTCTAATCAGACTGACCTACTCAACCGAACACACCTGTATGTTTTATGTTTTGATGTAGTGTCAACTCGGTTCACCGCAATTGATCAATTCCTTTCAAAGTACTAATTAAAATACGTGATAGATTGGATTAGCCCTTCATGAACCTTCACACAAGTGAACAGAAAACATGCCTTGCTGTAAATATGAGTGTTTGATTTTTATATTGTAACTAAATGACTGTACTGTATTCTGCTTGTGAACAACTCACCACAATAAAACCAGTATTATTTTAAAACACCTCTCGGCGTGCGGCATCAGGTGATCTTTTATTTTCATGGTTTCCGTTTCGTGGTTACAAAAGAAATTGCAGAACTGAAGAAACAGTTTGACTTTAGAAGTGTTTATTTTAAACGTTTGTGTCAAGCATGGAAGGAGCATACCAGAATAATGCATGGTAATCCAATGGGAGTCATTTTTATTTAATTTAAATTTTTGGTTATTTTGGACTCCAGCTAAACATCAGATGTAATTGCATTGTTAAATTACAGCTTTTAGATAGAAGCACTAATGGGCTTATCTCCCGAACTAGACAATTAGACAACCAGACAAATCATGTTTACACATCTCTGAAAATATACAATATCCAACAAGGCACGTTTTAATAGTATGCATATGCTTATATATGGTATATATATATATATATAGATAGGCAAGGTTTAAAGACTATCTGCCCTCCGATGGACAGATCTCCACACGGCTGTCCGTCACGCGGATGCCATACCATCCTTTCCAGTACTGGCGGTCTCGACCTCCATGGACGAAATTGACGTATCGCACCCCTGGTCCGTAGTTCTTGAAGACGTGGGTCATCTGAAACGTAAAAAGCAACGTCAACGATTATGAATGTTCATCTTCTACTTTCTTATCTATGATTGGCGAGGCCGTCAATACCTCGTGCCAATTCTGATCGTTCCACTGCTCAAAGTTTACTCTCTCGGGAGCGAAAATGTGAATGGCTTCCTTCTTCTTGTTGAGCAGCTCCACGCGCATCTCGTATTCGCTGGCGCAGTCGTGTCGCGGGGCGTACCTTGTGTACACACATTTTCAATTAAAATCTTCTGACCTCATTTTATATTTAAAAAAAACTGAATTGTGAAAAAGTGTAATTGCAAAGTACTTGAATGAAGTGCATGCACATGCCAAATTAAGTTAAGTGCTTAGGAGTTGTGATTTATATCCCCACACACATGCACTCACACACAGCCTTTTTATTCAGGAAGCCTTTAGAACAATGTTCATCAGTTACTTCACAATGCTGAAACTGCTGCGTACAGACATTGAACTAACCGTTAAAATAGCTAAATCCCCCATTAAAGTAATTTGAAATATCTTTCTTACCAATCCGATATTCTGATATGGGGCTGGACCTTATCCATGAGAAAGTTGTTGTACCCCTTCTTCCTCAGGTCGACCAGCTGGGCCTTCATACACGGACTGAAGACAACAGAGAAGATGGTCACGAGATGTACATTTTGATCAGAATTACGATCTGAGTTTCCCACGATCATGAATACCAGAACATCGACACAAACAGTTTATAATTAAACTCTGTTTAGAAATGTGGCTTTTGCTTTTTTTTAGCGGGAGCCGTTTGAAATCCGTTTTCACTCCCAGCAAAGCCGACTGTATAGCACACAGAGCTTGCGGTTCAGCTAACGTTAGCTAACGCCAAAAAAGCCTTTACTTGTTTTAGAGCTATTGAAGCACTCTGTGCCAAAAATGACATGAAAATCATTTTTCCCCCATAATATCAATGAATAATCGACCGTCCTGTTAATCGTGTTCTCAATCTTTATATCATGATTAATGTTTTTGCCAAGATCTAACAGCTCTAACAAGATCTGCATCATAGCTAGCATAGCGAGTATCTCTCCAATACGTTTGCTGCACTCATTTACTCACCCATAAGAGCTGACGAAGTTATGAGTTGCTCCCGGGTTTGGGTGGGGCGACATCACTTCCTCCACCCTCCACCCGTCTCCCATATTGGACACAATGTCCCAACCGCTTATCCCTTCTGTTAGGAAAGTGGAAGAAGCATTTGTAGCACAGTCGCAAAGCAGGATAATGTGAATGGTACGATGAGGGCTGCAACTAACGATTATTTTCATAGATTAGTCTAAAGATATATATCTTTTTTTCAATTCATCGATTAATCAATTGAGTCTAGAAAATGTCAAATAATTGCAAATGCCATCACAAGTTACCAGAGTCCAAAGTGATGTCTTACATTTGCTTGCTTCATCTGACAAGCAGCCAAGAAAAAGTATTAATGTTATAATGATCCAAAACATTTTAATTTCTGAAGCATTCAAGCAGCAAATGTTTGGTATTTGTACTTGATAAATTACCTAAACGATTAATTGATTATAAAAATGGCATTAGATTAATTTTCGATTAGTCGATAGCTTGACTAATCGATTAAGCCGACTGATCGTTGCAGCCCACGGAATGACGAGGTTACAAACATCAAGGCTATCAAGGAGCACGGAGAGTCGTACCTTCTGCCCTCGTGTTCTCCAGCAGATTCCTCCTGAACTTCGTCAGGAAGTAAAACATTTTCCAGTCCTTCGGTACCAGTGCCCTGCCCCCTTCGTCGCAGGGCCGGTAGCCATCGCGCCGACACCGCTCCCGCCACAGAGACTCGCTGTCGGCCAGCGCGCGCCATTCCCGACACACCAGCCGACAGACGCGCACCACCTGGGGGGCGGGGAGGTTCACGAAGATCTCCTGCAGGAGCTCGGGGGGGAGGTTCCTCCCACCTGCAGACTGCAGCATGCAACATGGGCCGGTTCACCTACTGGTTCCTCATACTGGGCTCTGACCGCTCAGAACCACCATGTCCACTAAGTGAATGATCATCATGTACGGCCATGCTCTGGTACGAGCAACACAATGTTATGCCATTTGAATAAAAAATATAAAGAATCCAAAATAAAAAGCAGTATACTACAATAAGACATGTGTTGGATCATAACACTATTTATCATGCTGTTTATAACATGCTGCATTTTTTTTTATTCACACTCAACGAAGCACAAATACGCAATTGTTGTTTTTTTGCTTTTCTGAAGGTCTTACTTTTGTATCTAACAAAAAGTGTGTTAGATACTGTGACCACAATGATGACTGCATTTTATTCAGCCATTCAGGAAGTAAGGAGTCTGATTAAAGTCTGATTAGAAAGAGAGAAGTGGTCACACATGACAGCTAACCGGAAGTCTCCTCTTGCAGGATGCTGCAGAGTTCCTCCGCGAGGAGTTGACAACCGGATGTGACTTAGCTTTGCACCCCAACCAACATGGGCACGTCACGAGACGATTACTGGAATTTGACGTGTTTATCTTTTTAATCCCGCTCTTTATAAACGAACACGCCGTCACCATAGCAACACGTCGTCACACTAATACTATCTTATCTTATCTTATCTTATAATATCATATAACATCATTTAACGTAACATAACGTCGTATGGACCTGGACCCCCTGGACCTGGACCCGGACCGGGAGGTTTACTTACATCGGGCGTGCTGTGAGACGAACCCATGGCTCTAGTGTCCCGCGTCCGCCGGGTCCATGCTCAGACGCAGCGCGTCTCCGCCAGGTCCGACATGTTTTTATTTTCGTTTTCGCGAAGTCCTCCGAGACGAGGAGGACGACTTCCCTGTTCTAGGTGCATGCTGGGAAATGTAGGCGCTTTGGACTCAAGGGCACCCCTGCTGTGCGGCGCAGGCGCATGACGCACCACCACGCTCTCTGCACCTGTGATGTTCACATCAGGTCATGGGTCTGTGTCCTACTGGGTCCGTGTCCTATTGGGTCTGGGTCCGGGTCCGTGTCCTACTAGGTCTGGGTCCATGTCCTACTGGGTCCGTGTCCTACTGGGTCCTTGTCCTACTAGGTCCGTGTCATACTCGGGTTTGGGTCCTACTGGGTGTGTGTTCTACTAGGTCCGTGTCATACTGGGTCCGGGTCCTACTGGGTCTGGGTCCCTACAGTGTGTGTCCACAGGGTGGATGTCGGCGCAGCCTCACAGACACTTTCACTTTGTTTTTGAAAGAAATAATAATAATAATAAAATGGTTGATAATAATGCATTGCTGCACCATGCATGCATGCATGCATGGTGCAGTATAACCGGTGCATGGGGTTGCATGTGGGGTGCGTCACGCATCAACATATATAAATAAACTCCTATATAACTCTATATAAAGTATATATAACGATATATGAAGTATATCTGCAATATTAGGAACAGTTTATCCTTCGCACTTCAAATTGCCACGCATCTCTCTGGATATAAAACATCTTTTCTGTATGCTATTTTTAATTCCTAATTAACTGAAACAGCATAAAGTCCAAACTATATTGATCAAGTGTATTAGGATTGTGTCAAAGTATTTTCTTTAATCTAGAGACTCTTGTCCTTTACTCAAAGTGCTTCACTTGTTTATACATATAGCCATATACCTATTAAATAAAGCTTTGCAAGGAAAAGGAAATGCATTTAGTAATTTTTGATAATGAACATTGTGAGGATTATGTAATAACTAAAATGACATCTGGGACTTTAGATTGAAGTCAAACTCATTCACTATTTTCCCCATCAGCTTTTTGTAGCTCATCTCAGGCTTCACACACCTTTCAAATACGCCATTTAATAAAAACACGCCATTTAAAAGCCCTTTCTGGGCGTCCACATGACACATCTTAACACTTTCTGAACTGGTTTTGCACAACCTCAGTAATAGCAGTTTAATTACACCAACATTTAGCCTCTCTAAAAGGAGTAATGTTTTGAAACCCAATTAGAAACAGCGTCCATACACAGAGAAATGTTATATTTGAGTCTCTTCAACACTTTAACTCAGAACATCGGCTATAGTGTTTCTTATACATTGACTTGTCAGGTTCTCCAGGAGGGGAAGCCATTGGTTAATATGTTTTTTATTTTTTATTACAGATTTATAGTTTCATGGTTAAGGCACTGTTGTAGATCAAGTAAGAGATAATGCCAGACGACGCGGAGGCGTGAACCGTCCGACGCGAAGCGGAGGATTGTTGCTTCCGCGAAGTCCATTAATTTCTCTTAATGGACACCTCGAAGGGCATTATCCCGCTTATACCATGGTCACTTACGAAAGAAAGAAATATTTAATCAGTTAATAATACTTTAATGTGTTTTATAGTTAACATCGTGAGGGTTTTCGAGCGGACTATTTAATATCTCCCGTATGCAGGCGTTGCCAAGCAACGTGGCCATAGCGTCTTTATAGCGTCAACGTCTTTCCTAGGTGTACATCAAAGATAAGATTAGAGCTCCACTCTATAATCTTCAGCCAATCAGAATCAAGTATTCATCCAGACCATGGTATAACATAGACTAAGCTATATAGCCTATCGTAACTTTAGCGACACCAGCTGGACATTCAGTGGCGATGCTTTCGGGAAACTGGGCCCTGCTCAGCTTCACCAGTCAAAACAATGACATCAATACAAAAGAAGATCCGGCCGGTAAATACATCCGCCCCAGACACACACAAGGGGAACTGCTACCACTAGAGGTCGCTATAAACACAACAAATGTGGTCGAACTTCACACAATGTATCATTTAAAAGTCATATAATGTGTAAAATATGCATATACATCAATATTCTACCCAATCAAATATCTTTGTCTAACCCTACATAAATATATTTTCTTTAAATGCTTTCTTGTGAAACCAATTTAATCCGATTATAGATTATCCACTCTTTGACCATTTTTTTTTATTGTGGATGTTGAACTAAATGGACTTTAATTATTCCTATGCTATTACACCCTAATTTAGGACTATTAGATTATATTTGTCTAAATTGTGTAAATTACTGTTTGCATATAAGTAAACGGTACAACCCAGTTTATTATGTCTTACTCTAGGCGTACTCTCACCAACACCATCTTCAAACCGGATAGTCTATCAAGGTGCAGTGCAATATTAACAGTACTGATACTTGAACATTGAGAGGAGCCAGATGAGGTAGCTCGGGCATCTAGTTAAGATGCCTCCCTGGTGAGGTGTTCAGGGCATGTCCCACTGGTAGGAGACCCCGGGGAAGACCCAGGACACGCTGGAGAGACTATGTCTCTCGGCTGGCCTGGGAACGC
>JAOPJH010000001.1:5362113-5376225 GCA_027122575.1 Merluccius polylepis | reverse complement strand
TTTTGCCAATGCGAATACATAAACTAGTTATAATTTGTTTAACTAAGGAACATTTAGCATATACAAAGCAATAGCAATATGTCTTTCATATTCATATGGTCTGTTTTCATCTATAATTTATATGTATATTTATAAATATTTAGACCAAGCACAAAGCTGTATAAAATAAAATACAAAACATAACATGAAAAATACATTTCAACACATCGGAAGATGTGCTGCTGCTAGAGGGCTATCATCTCATCGTGGTCATAAGACCATTTCCAGAGAGCTGAAGTGGAGACGAGAGGATTTGTGAGAGGTTTCTCTCTTATTTCTGGAGTCTTCCCACCCAGGGAAATTAATAGGATCTCTAGACCCTTGTGTCTTTTGAGTGTCTTTATAAGAATTCGTTGTTGGATTGAAAAAAAAAATATATATATATTAGTGCGTCCTATTCCTAGTGTTATAATGGCACGTCAGGTTATCCCTGACTACTTCCACATCTTTTTTTGTCATTCCTTCGTTCTTTTTTTTTTTTGGTGAGCAGGCACATTTACCTTTTAGATGTTTCCATTAAGGTTCAGCTGACTAGAAAATGTGTGATGTGCTAAAAGTGCATAGTTCATTCTCGCCTGGCCTTGATGATGTCATCTAAGGGTGTGTCACCGTGCATCATTGATCCCTGGCAGCGGAGACGTTGGCAGCCATGCCTGCCATTGATCACAGGGAGCAAGTCACCGGCACACACTTTGTGTGGAGTGAGAAATGGCCAACATTTTCTACGCAGTCACTCTGGAATCACTGTAAAACTATGTTGAGCTTCACTACAACGCTGCGCTTCCCCCAGTTGATTCTACAGATAAAAAGGCAGACATGACAGAAGGAACTCTGTATCACCAGTGCGTATGTTTATTTACTACCACTGTTCATTAATGCATCAAGTTGAACTTCCTTGCCATTCAATTGACAACTTCTTTTACTCTACCA
The DNA here is from genome assembly GCA_027122575.1 of Merluccius polylepis. Lineage (NCBI taxonomy): Eukaryota > Metazoa > Chordata > Actinopteri > Gadiformes > Merlucciidae > Merluccius > Merluccius polylepis. Next base: position 5,375,256 of record JAOPJH010000001.1, on the reverse strand, counting down.
CTTTTTCACGGCACATCTCTGATCGTTCAGCTGTAGCGAGTTTTCCAGATCTGACAGTGACACCACTTTGGTGGTTCCTCGCAGCAGATGCTGCATGTGATTGTTAATTGGGCGCAGCAAATGATTACAGATACCTGTTCACGCTCATATAAAAAGGAGTTTACACAAGCAGAATTACAGGTACAGATGGATACAGCAAATGTTACAGCGCTACAAACCTATTCCTGCATCCCTCTGGGAGTGATACGGCGAGCATTGCTCTGTAGCAACAGCCCCTGATGTTCCACCTCACACATTACAACTGGAGGCTGCTAGCCAAGTCTTTCTCTGAGGACCCACTGGATTCCTTTCCATACATTTCTGGGTGTGGAGGGAGCCTCGGTGTTACAGCACCCTCCTGTTGTCGTGATGCACAGTGAGCAATAGTGACCGTGTAATGTCCTCCCGAACTAAAGTTTCTGGAGCTCATTGCACTCTGTCTTCAGAGGAGTGTTTGGCGTCGGGAGAATGTGCTCGTTCCTCCCGTCCTCTGCAGAGGTGTGTAGCTGCTAGCCATGGTTTTTCAAGCTTATTGCCATTCACATCGTCATATTTCTTATCGTGTTAGTGTTAAACCAACACATGGCAGGCAGGAAGGAGATCAGTGTGATAGATTATTTGTTCAGTGTGTAGTGTGTAATAACTGTCAATGTGCAACACCTTGTTACATAGGAGGCCACAGAGCAGCTCATACGGCTGCAGTGTTGAGTTATATCTTATGTTAAAGGCTCTCTTTCCGTGTTCGATCTAGACGGCTCCGCTTGTGTTAAATGGCCAGAGAAATCCGAACACATTCTTCTCTTGAGTAGTATAGTTAAATTGTCATCGCCCTTGCAAAGGTTCCCCTGTCATGTCGTCGTGATTTGCAAGCCAATGCTTCCCACCCCCCCCCATTTTTACTCAATTGTAATGATAGGTAGCTTGGTGTGAATGTCCTCATCCTCCTTCCATCTGCCCAAAAAATTCATTTTACTCAAGATATTGTAAAATCCATGAGTTGTGTTTCTCGATCTGATTCTGCATATTTGAATAGGATAAAGATGTGAAAAAAAAGTGTATATTGCTTATAACCATGCATGATGGCGACTGTAGCCTTTGATTTGTTTTAGTGATTGTAAGCTCTTGGTAAAACATATAGATCAGAGTAATCACTTGTAAACGTGGGTGTGGTAATTTAATAATAAATGATGATCTAGCATGTTCCCGAGCACAACACCCGTGCACAAATGACTAAATGGTGAGCTGATATAAATAGTGAACAGATACAATCTAGTTGTTGGTGAAATGATTCCCTTTAATTCCCCCCCTTTAACTGTGACAGCCGTGTACAAGTCAGGGTTTGTAGTGGCTGAGCAGACAACTGACTGATGAAGGCACACTATGGGGCATGTGCTAAATATGTTTGTCTTTGTGTTGTGTGTGTGTGTGTGTGCGTGTGTGTGCGTGTGTGTGTCTTTTACCCATCTTCTAGATGAACATGGACATTTGAAAATATACCTGCCCAAAAAGCTGCTTGAATGTCTACCAAAATGCTCCTCGCTGCCAAAGGAGAGACATCGCTGGAACACTAATGAGGTACGGCTGCCGTCCCTTATCCCGTGACGTTCCCCTCCATCCATCACGTTACCCACGCAGCCGTCCGAGAGACACATTGATCTTTCCGCTGTGGTTTTTTTTTTTTTTTTCGGAGACAGACAGATTCCTAAGCAATGACAACATTCTCTTAGGGATAGAGGCTCATATTGTGAAACGTTCACAACGCACACCTTATCCAAGATTGCCAAATATCCACTTAGCATTGGCATCTAGGAGCGTATTCGCTAAGTCGCATATAGTGTAGCCGTCTCAAAAAAATAAAATCAACATTGTCGTTGAATCGGGCCACTGTGTTCTACTGTAATTGCGTGCTATTAGTTCAGTATTCATTTAATATTTTTTGTCTGTTGTTTTGTTTTGTTGACATTTCTGTACAGATTCAGAGGCGCATATATTAGACATCATATTATGTGAATAATTTTAAACCATTAGTAGGATTGTACTTCCACAGCACTTCCTCTGATTTCTCTTTGACTGATAATTGTCTCCACCTGGTTAGTAGACATTTCGCAATCTTAAACCGTTCTTGAACAAAGACAGAAAATATATACAAATATATAAAGCGTCCTTACTTGTTTTCTTCCTGCAGACAGCTATGCACTGCCTTGGTGCTATTTTGTTATGGCTATTGTGATACTGTCACTCTTGATTTGTCCTTGTTAGAATTACAAGATCCTGATCCTCTGAACTTCTCCTCCTGAAATTCTACATGTATTTTTTGGTCAATATTTCCTAATTTCTTCAATATATTTTCCTTAGTGAGCAGATCAATGGCTTTCATATCCCATAGGAAATTGAAAAAAAAAATCTCACTGAGTCATGAGGAATTGGTAATCACCAAGTGTAATTGGTAGTGATTAGACCCCAATACACTACAAGTGATTCAAGTTACTTTTACTTAACGGTGGATATAAAAACCAATATGCTAAAACCACCCATCCATTGTTTTGATTAACAAATTGTTACCATATAAAATGCAGCAATCTGCAATCATTTAAGTAAAAAGACAAATAAGGATGCTATGTGGATAAAGACATAAACATTTGGCTCCAAACTATAGAATGTGACAAAATGTGACACAAATCAGAGAAATTGCTTTCATGGTATGCATGTAGTCTTTAAATACCCTGGCTATTTTACAAATGTCATGCTTTTGAAGATAAACACATGAAATAGGAAATTGAGGAATAAGAATGCCACATGAATGCTAACTTTAAGGCAGTAAGGAATACAGCATGTATACTGTATGGCGCCATCTGCCTTGGCTGTGCTCCCTCGCCCCAGACTAGTTATTAAAAAATGTAAAACGCCACTGTGTTTTTAATTGGCTGATGTTGTAACTTGTGCCCCATTTGACCTGCATTGTGCTGCTAGCAGTCTAAATTAATTAACACATTTTTGTAATTGATCGGAAAATATATAAGCCTAAGCACTTGTTTGGGATAAGTGCTGTCGACTACAGCTGTTGGCACGTCTCGTCATGTATAAAGGAAAATAAATTGTTTCAGCTGAAGCAGTAGCACTGGTTGGAAAAGCACAATGTTGTTGTGCACATTTGGCTCTATATAGAAGTTTGGGATTGATGGGTTGCTAGAATTCTTTTTCAAAATTGAGTGGATGCAGCATTGAAGTATGTAGTCGATATGCATTCAAAAAGTGATTTCTAGGTTGCAAAGTAACCTTTCCTAAAATTGAGGACATTTCGTCTTATGCGCACCATGCATACCAGTGTGTCTGTTCCTCATTGGTGCCGGCCAGGCAGCCAGGGAGGGATCACAATGTCTCTTGTCGCCTCGATTGTGTGACTCTCAGTGAAAGTGACACCTCATCAATTGTGTGCATATTTCTGGTGCTGCTTCGGCATGCTTAATGTAATCTTGTTGTTCTCCCACCCTGTACACGCAAAAGGATCTCAATAAAGTGAGGGCCACTGATGACTGAAACAATATCAAAACAGTGTAACACATGCTATGCTCATATTGTTCTTGCACCAGTCCATTGAAAAGGATTCCACCATATATGACACAAAAAACCTTTTTTGGCTTTAAAACGAGACGCCTATCCCATTAAACATTGAAGAAACCAATGATATTTCTCCCCCTCAACCATGGCCTTCTGAAGCTTTAACAATATTTCCTTCAATTCAGAAGGAAGTTTTTGTCAGCCTCATTCATGAAGAGATACACATTTAATTTCCCTTAAGGTGGAAAAGGTTGAGGCTACAACTTGCCTTTCAGAATCTTTAAGGAGGAGGGTTCGGGTGGCAGTTATGCTGGGGCAGTGAGGTGAATCGTACGCCAAACTATTCATTTCTATCTCATTCTCCGACTCCCCTGTGTACATTTATGAGGAGAAGGTGTACTGGAATACATTTCAAGCATTTACTGGAAAATTAGATAAACCAATCTGATCAAAATGCAAAGAGGCAGAAGGAAGGAATGGGCATGGCGTCACAGACTCGGGAGCTGTCTGTGAGGTAGGGATATGCTATCAGCCTTTACATTTTCACCGGAAGATTAACAAGAAGCATGGCGCTGCTTGACAATTTACTTAGTAAACATGGCTAAGTCTGAGTGAAAATTTGGGATTGTGTCAAGAAATATAGAAGAAAGCCACATCTCAATTTTGTATATTGTTTTTATGATATTTCTGGATTTTGAGATGTATTTTGAGTAGCAGTTACAAAACACTGCAGTGGAAGAGCATAAATACATCTCAAAGTCTCTACCTGCTGTACCTTGTTTGTGTGAGTTGCTCCTGCAGCCTGCAGTGTCCTCCTGGCATTCGAGAGATGAGCCAACGAGGAACAAATCCTTCCTAGATTCCTTCCAGGTTTGCAACCGACTGCTATTGTCTGCAGGCTGCTCTGGCACTGTGACCTCTATTTTACCAGACATTTCGGTTGAGATTTAAATCTTTTTTAAATAAGGACACCTCACACGGGAGGGGCTTTAGGCTTACCCTGGCATGAAAGATGCAGAGCTCCAGAGCCAATGTCTCTGACCAGTACTATTTCTGAGATATGCTTATGCGCCTATAGGCCTTGTACATTTCGGAAGCATAGAAGCATTGAAATGTTAGTTATTATGTTGGTGGTACTGCTTTTTTGGTCATTATTTAGTAATTAATCGTGAAATTTGTCATTATGGGTAGACATTGTTGTTTGAAAGTGCCACAGCATTTCTCATGTGAGATGTGGCAAAACAATTTTTCATTAGCATACGTTATGGTATATTTACGTTGGTTTAGGATTTTACAGTACTACAACTCTCTTGAGTCCTCTCAATATGGCGGCAACAAAAAATCCCATGATGCATTCTGATGTACAGCCCCTATACTTTACCTCAGAGCTGTGCCTTAGGACCTTCATTAAAATAACATGCAGGCTTTGCTCCTAAATTCCTCCAAGAAAAATAAACAACATCATTGTATATTAGCCACCTCCTTGCAGACATAAAACCATGAAATTAACCTGCTTACGATGGTAAAGGTCTGATTTAAAGCCATGAAAAAAATCCATGGAACACCACATACGGAGAAGCCGGTTGAGATTCATGGAGTCTTTTAGCCTTTAAAAGCTGAGACAGTGGAGTATATCTGGAAGGCCTGGCAAGCAAGGGACAAGAGTCCCCCTAAGCTGAAGTGACACCCTCAGCCCTTAATGAACGGTACAGGACTCTGAGAACTACGAGCTTAGAAGGACTCTTTCTGAACTTGCACCGAACCAAGGGAGACAAGAGAGCATCAGCTAAGGCCTCCATCGGCTTGCTACACATTTAATGACCCTGTCGTCAGGAATAATCCTCTCTGGCTCGCGCTGCCGCTTCCAGTGGCACAGCATGGTGCCCACATACAATATGCTGCCACTCAGGACTAGGAGTGCCTCAGTGGATGCTCTCTGTGGGTTCAGTCAAAACAGTCTCAGGAGTTACATGAGCAGTGGTCGGAATCCAAAGCTAATTAATTAAAATACGTACGAGTGAAGCGAACAATCGGGGCCACTATCAGGTGCTACAATGCCGGGGACAATAAGATGCACTGATGTCTTTATCTCTGAATTCAACAACGTTTCTGTTAACTCCTTCTCATTTTGATGTGGCACCATCTGTATCATTATAATTACATATACATACTGCTGTGAGAAACGGCTTCAATGAGACTATTGGACAATATTAATATAATTCTAACTTGGATATTTGTGCTGTTTGTAACAGCAATATCTTTTGTATGTATCAAACTAATGATGACAAAAAAAAACATGACTCACCCGCATTAAGTGATGGCTAAAGTCGGTTTTGATCCGAGTTGAGTATTCTACATATTCTACATGAATACACAATTTAAAACATCAGTAGATGTTGCTGTAAGTCGCCTATTTGTATGACATGCTTGTATTCTTGCATGCTGCTCTCCCCGGCGCTCTGTTACTTACTTACTTAAGACGGTAGTTTGGAGCCTCTCATTTGAAGGCTGGAGAATCCCCCTCAGAATATCTTGACCTCATTAGAACACTGCCGGGATTATGGCTTGCTCCTATGGATTAGGAAACCTCTTATTAGGTTGATTGGGCTGCCCTCGTCAAGGCACTAGGTGTCTGACACATTTTCATACATGTCCACAACTGCACAAATGCATTTTGCGTCAATGTTATTTTCATGCACGTCAGTGCTTTGAGAACTCACCTAATCGAATGCAAGGTCATGCCTGATTAAATGTTTATCTTCATTTGAGCTCTTTGCCTGGCACTGTGCTCTCTATGGAGCGTAATTAAAATGACTCCCTCCAATTGCAAATGTTTACAGAAATGTTCATTAGATCCTCTGGGGCAATCAGTGAAAATGAAAGGTCATGTTTTTCTGTTGGTCTGTTTGATTGTCGTGGTTATTTAAATGTTTTTAATCCTTTATCTTTCACCATATTTCAACTAGCTAGGTGTAATGGTTCTGCATCAACAGGGACGCAGGACGTAATGTGAATGGGGACAGTTAACACATGGTTGTTGGGGAGGGATTTTTTATACTTTACATTTCCAATGAGAGATTAACAGAAAATAACATTTAAACCCCATGGGGCTTTCTGTTAACCAATGTTGGGATTTGATTTATATTAGCTTTTTATTAAACTACTCCGTTATGGTTTAGAATAGATGGCTGAAGCCCAGCACAATTTATTCCTCGCTGCTTGAAAAAAACTCTTTTTCATCTAGCATTTCAGCAAAACAGTAAACCTTGACTTTTTCTTATTCTTTTTTCAAAATCGTCTAATTGAAGGAGTTTATGTGGGGCGATGTTGTGCAATCACATCATAGCTTCAGCATCATGATATCCACCACGGTACTTTTTTATCATTATATTTGGCTGGGGAAATTAGAAAATAGCAAGATAAAGAATTGGCTGAGTGTGCTGAGTGATACTATGCTGGCCACATAGTATCTCCCTCCAAGTTTGATAGCTTTGCTGATTGCTAGTGTTGTTGCTCACTGTGAAGAGTCGATTGTATGGCTATGGTGTAGCGAGGTGGTTGTAATAGGAACCCACCAGTTGGGTCATTCAGGGGGTCCTGCACACTACAGGGACCTTTTGCTTTTTTCCCTTGGATGTGCACATCAAGGCAGGGGTCCTCGGTATCAGTATGTCCTCAGTATGAAGACAGGTCTGACCTCTATTGTAGCAGATACAGGTCACTCCACCTCCTGTGGGAAGGCTCTAAATTGAACCCAGCTTGCATCTTCGATTTCCTCCCCAACTCTCACTCCCTACTCTCGTTTCCCTCCTTTACTCTTATCTTCTGTCCTTCCGTTTTCCCTCATGTGTTCACTGAGCTGCAAAGCTATTCAGGTGTTGACGAATAGATTCCTACTTTTTTTGCTCTAAATTGCTGGTTCAGGATTTCTTGTGCAGAACCGTTTGTAATGGATTTACTAGATAAAGGAAAATAAGTTCCATATTTCTGTCACAGTTCTGTGATGTGCGTGTATTTCTCCATGAACTTGAACTTTGCTCTGTTCTCTCTCTCTCTCTCTCTCTCTCTCTCTCTCTCTCTCTCTCTCTCTCTCTCTCTGACATTTTTTGTTTTTTTATAAATACTTTCAGAATTAGACTACTAGACTTGTTACATATTTTATGTAGCAGTTTGAAATATATATAAAAAACTTCCCTCCAAAACAATTAAGTTAGTTGAATTGAGCTTGGCCTTGACAAAAAATGTGGAAAGTTGGCATATATATTTTTAGGTGTTATTTTGGATTACGTTCCCTATTTGTTTGGTTTAAATGTTGTATGCAGCAAGGTCAAACAAATGCTGGCCAGCAGAACTACAACATGTATCATTTTGTTTTTGTTTGAGAGAACAAGTGAGCATGAGACAGACTGAGAGGGAGGCATTGACTATTCCTCAGGGGATATCTTTTTTTAGTCTATCAAAGGAACACATTTCCACACTACAAAATATAACATGAAAAGGCAATGCAGTTGAGGTCGGAAGACACTTCATCTGGTTCCGGATGGAGGAGGCTGGGCTGAGTAAGAGTGGATGCTTTACAGAAGTTACCAGGAAATCCCTTTGACGCTCTCCTTCGGCACAGTAGGAGGCCTGGCATCGGGTAATCAGTGGAAGACTGCTTGGGCTCTTTCTCTCCACGGCATCCTTCCTGCGAGCCGCACTATTTTTCTATTTCTATCCATATCACTCTGCTTCCCTGCCTTTCTTGTTGTGTATTGGTCTTTGATCTCCAAAGGTCCTTGAGAATGAGGACCCAGGAACAACAGCAGGATAGGATTCTCTCTGGGACTGCTTGGATACCAGCCCATCGTGCTCCTTTTCTGTCTGATGGACAGCTTCAGACATGGCAGTGCCTCTGAAGCACTGCTATGCCAGACTTTTGTCTGATTAAACCTTATCTTATTGTCAAACTAGAAATGGGGCTAATATTGAACTTATTGGTGCATGCAGGAGTGTCTTGCATTTTTCCAACCTTTTCCCAATATTTTTTGTTTTTTCACAAAATCAAAGAGATATTTAAACTGAGGGTTGCAGTTCCCTTAAGGCAGACCACTGTCTCAATGAAGCTATACTCTAGACATGTTTTTAGAGCATTCTCACCACATGAGGGTTTATAAAATTTGCAGACCAAGAACTTCAGCATTTGGCAGGTTGACAAGTCTTTGGACATGAAGCTGACTGTGCTGTCATCTCCTTCTCTATGAAACCTGGCAATTTTGTCAAAACACCCTGGGTGAATTTGGTCGGACTAACAAGGTGTTTGGTTCACAATGCATCCTCTTTGGCTTTCATGTTCTTTTGTAAAACAAACCCTTGCATTGGTCTCGTAATAGGGAAAGACAAGTAGAGCTCAAAACTAGAGATGTATTCTGTAATGTAAGCGGGCCACCTAATGCAGGTGCTACGATGATACATTTTCATGTCCCCTGAGGCAATTTCTGCACAATCCCAGCGTAACATTCTCTTCCATATTATTAGACTTTCCATGAGAAGCTTTAACAGGCTGTGTGGCAGACACGGACACCCTCCTCAATTGACAACAAAAGTAAAATTGACACTGTGATAGATTGCTAATAGGAATTTTGTGCCACCGAAAATGACAAATGGGTAGGCATTGCTAACATTATTGTTTCATAAAATGCTTTTCTTTCAATGGCAGGGGAATTCCAAAACATGGAAATATGCTGTGCATTAGACAAATGCACCTAGACCTACAGTATAAAGTCTAGCATTTGGATACATGTTATGGTTAAAATGAAGGTTAACATTTTTAACAGGGGTTTATAGCAGGGGTAGTCAGATCCTACCTCCTTGGTTGAAGCTGTACTAATCACTGTTGTATAGATGGTGGGTGCTATATGTTTTCCCACTATAGTGCTTTTTTGTCACTGTCTAAGTAGCCATCTCTAGCAGCTCCGAGAGGTCCTTGTCTGGTAGGGTTAACGTGCTCTCTTGGATGCATGTCCTTGAGCCTTTGGGCACTGGGGCTTCGTGTGAACTCCCCCTTTCTTTGAAATGTTTACACATCAATAAAACTGGCTCAATTTAGAAATAAGCTGACAAGGACATAATCACCCGTCCCACAGGTCCCACGTGTGGGAGCTAACAGGTTCTTAAAACCTTTCGAGTGCTGGTAAAACTCTCAAGTTCTTTGTAGGCTTGTGTTCTGAAGGTTGTTTTATAGGATGGGTCATTTATTCTGTTATTGTACTGATCCTCTCATCTTGAGTAGCTGGTTGGACTGAAATTACAGAGTCCAGGTTGGGCTATTTCTTTGCTTTGTTGTATTACCTTAGTGGCTAAGGCTGTTCTTGCCTACAGGCAGAATCTCAGACGTGCAGCCAATAAATTATGTTCAATATAAGCTGGTATTATCTTAAATAGTTAAAGGGTTTAATGCATGCATATTGATTTATGATACAACATGTAGCAGACATTGGACATGGAGATGATGAATGGCAGCACAGTGGTGAAAGTGGTTATAATTTAAAGGTTTCATTTTGTTACAACCTTTCCTTATATTCCCCAAGAAGCCATCTTCTACCCATTGTGAAAGATCTTTGGGGCGTATTTTGAAGAGTTTTTGCGGAACGATGGCTAAGTTTACGGAGATGCTGCAGGGGAACAGCCTGCTAACTTTTAACTAACGGGCACCAAGGAGTGTCAGGAATGGAACGAGCTGTATTCTGTTTGTTACCGTGCCTTTAGATAGTCTGAGGGGATGGGGAGCTGGGAAGGTGTTGGATGTATGCCATGCCCCCTTGTTAGAGATTTTAAAAACATTTAGAAGGTTTACATTGTTTCGAACTTCATTTTGTCAGGTACAGTGTGAAATATTTAAACCAGTGATATAGTGAGTTAGAGGTTTTCCTACTTTGACATTCACTGTGTGCTAGCACTGTTTTGCAGGTTTGGATTGCTTATAATGCTGTTTTGTACGCTTTATAATGGTTTTCAAAATCATTGCATTTATACTTTATCCATATTGAATTTTTTTTCACGGCAGTACTTTAATATATTAAGCTGGTTTTAATCCCTTGTATCCCCTTGCTTGTGAAGCACTGAACCTTAAACTATTTCAAATGCATGTACATTACAGATAGCCAATGTGTCTGACACAGCACTCTGATTGCGATGTGCTGAGCTGTGACTTTTGAAACCATGTCTCTACAGTGACATTAGTTCATACTGTGTCATCTCACCAGGAACAATAACATACTGTCATTTGCTCTGATGGTATTGTTTTGAAGAATTGGATATATCTGTCTTATATACCTTTCTAATAACAGAACTCCTCGAGTGAAAACCCCAGGCTGTGGAAGATAATGATTGTATACTAATACATATTGCTATTCATCATACTATACGATGTAATTGTATACTGTTTTAGGGCGTTGGGTTTGTGTTGGTGGCTAGCATTAGAATCTGGCATTGCATGCTTGAGCCAAAAGGTTGGAGGTGTCAACACGGTGTATTTCAGCAATTCATTATGGCATTTCCTCAACCATTTCTTCCTCCTAATTCCATACCCTTCCTCCTCGTCTCCCACTCTGTCCTTTAGCGGCACCTTGAAGCACTATTGAAATTCGGCACTGCCTTTTGAAATCAGTGTTGATGAGGCAACGTGGACCCACAGTGGCTCTGCTGTTCTCCCTCTCCAGGACATTTTTCAAAGTCATGTTTATATAATTAGCAAGGAGTCAAAGTGCTTTGACGGTATCCAACAATGGAAATGCTTAGCAGTCTCGTCTGGAATTGAAGCATGAATGCTTTGGCTGGATGCTAGTTGTCCCTTTTTTACAACACTAAATGCTGGTAACTGTTTTCCCTGCTCCCCCATTATTAGTCTTGAGTTTCTATTGGATGTGCCTAATGATGCATGACAACCAGATGCACAATGTGAATAAATCCCATGTTGCGTGCTCAGAATTCAGAAGAAGGTTGTGTAGGTATATGCCTTGGTAATCCATATAGGCTATGCTAAGACGATGAAAAAAACCAGCTCTAATCGGAACAACAGCTTTTCTTGATTAAAAATACTGACAAGCTTACTTTCATCCTGTTGCAATTATACCTACGTAGATACTCTGTATTCATACTAAGTACTCTCTATTAACATTCTACTCCAGTAAAATGTATTACAGCACTCGATAGAAATTATATCTAATTGTACTTATCAAATATAATACATATTCATACTCTTTTGTTTTGATGATCCAGTTTTGCGTGACCTCATTGTAACATCAGACCCTACATTTTGGTCTGATGTTAGCCTAAATAGGAATGTTTCTGTGTTTGTTTTGTTTTCATTCATGTATCATGGGGTTGTGTTACACTGGAAAAGGGGAATCATTGAAAGCAGATGGTCAAAACACGTTTATCCACCTGCCTTTGTTTGTGGGCACATCTCCCAAGATGAGGCAGACGATAGAGAGAAGAGTAGCACAAGCTAAATTAACTGGGAAATATGATTCATTTAAAGGCCTAGTTTAATGGAAAACAGGGCAGTATAAAATATTATCAATATCAAATATTTGATAACAACAGAACTATTTTCTGCTGTCATTGGATCACCACTTTTGGATGTATATGTTTGGACCATAGACTGTATAGGGTTTGGACCTTTCTTCAATGTAGTACTTTTGAATTTGAAGCTTTGCTGGGCCACCATGGACATTATGTGGTGTAGGAGCAGGTAAGAGCAGTGCACATTAAGTTGGATATTTCCTTTTTGATTTGTAGTATAATTTCGACATTGTTTGACTCACCGTTGTATTATCTGCCTATATATTGTCATATGGAGAACAGTTTTGTTTATTTGCCCACCACAATCTTGCGATAGTGTTTTTCTCAGATTTATTTTGAAGTTCTTTTCACCCCTGTAGTTAGGTAAATGTGTGAACACAAAAACATATATTCTAGTTAAAATAGTATTGAGTTTCACATTTGGCTGTTGAGTTCTTAAGCTTTTTCTTATAAAACATATTTACCCCTCCCGGGGAAAAAGGCAAATCTGATCCTGATTCAAGTATTTTCTTGCCTACTTTGCAGCTATCGTGAGAGATGATTTTCCTTCAGCACAAAGGCAGCCAGACACAAATCTTCATTAAATGTGGGTTGATAAACCATTAATCCATTTGAACACTGTTCTATTTCCCATTAATTCTTCTCCACCCACACATTATGTCAAATAAAGAGAGAAAACTCCCTTGAGTGTTTGTTGACCAGCAACAATATTAATCCACTACCTCCGTAGTTTGGATATATGCTGTATTTGTCATACAAGACATCAGTCTTTTTCTGCCTGTGTCTTTACGTCCAGACCTCCAGTAACTCTGCTAAGTAGATCATCTATCCAGATTTAAAGTATCATCTATAAGATGCTATATGAATTGATCATAACTGTAAGCGATATATTCCAGTAAGACTTTCCACAATGTGTGTGTGTGTGTGTGTGTGTGTGTGTGTGTGTGTGTGTGTGTGTGTGTGTGTGTGTGTGTGTGTGTG
>JAOPJH010000001.1:5316496-5331538 GCA_027122575.1 Merluccius polylepis | reverse complement strand
GCAATGTGATTAATTATTTTTTTGGGGCCATCTCATCTACTCGAGTAAACATAGCTAATGTAGGACCATTATTAAGAATCAAAAGTGTAATAAGCAGTTTTATTAATAGACAGTCTCACATTTCTCAAACAGTTAGCCTCACATATATAATTATTGTCAAACTAAACAAATCTATCAAAGTCTGTTTCTTCTTCTGCCATTGTTATCTTAGTGATGTATAACGCATCTATCCACCACAACGAAGAGCGCTACCTTTATTCAGACATGCATTTTGGGACGACAAAGATCGGCAGCCAATGCAAATCCGTACTTAATTTGGGCAACTATAGTTGGGTTAGTGATATTATACAGCCAATACACAGGCTGTATAATATGAAAATGATAATAGAACATATTTGAATTTTATGTAAGTAAAAAAATATAATAATTATATTTATTTATTTGCTTAATTTCTAAATCTCTGTGATTCAGACATCACAGCAAATTGCTGATTGAATTACATATAGCCTACTATACACCATGGGGCCAGTGGCCTCCTGGCCCCCCTAGTTCCAGCCCCCACTGTTGTCTCCTTCTCCCACATGTTTTTGAGTCGTGAATCACCTATATTGCAATACTTACAGTAAAAGACGCATCAAACATTTCCATCCACTCTAAGACTTCATCATGCCCACCCCATTGTTCTCGATTCATCATCTCCACTGTTTAGTTTGACCGAGGCAACAGCAATACCATGGGTGACAAGAAGTCATACTCGAGTGCAACTTTCTTTACATGTTAGCTTAGCATTTAGCACAATGTATGCCGACCAGATGCAGACACGGAGGGGCGGACATTATAGTTTAGCTACCAGTATTTGCAAAATGATAGCCTTACTGTCTCTTCTGTTATAGGCTACTGTTTATATTGCTACACCTTTCCCCAAGTGAAATGTTTGGAAAATAAATTGCTTATTCCATTTATTCTTGTTCATATTCTTTTATTCTCTCTCTCGAATCCCTCCCTTGATCAGGGGCCTGATGAATAAAAATGCATACAGAATTCTGATGACAAAAAGGTTACTATTACATGTTGATTTACTTGTTGAGAAAATATGGAGAGCCAATCGTCAATGGAGGTGAATATTTGTATCAATTGACTACAGCAAAACAACTTAGCCTACAATTCAAACTCCTGTACTACACTTGCCAGGGTAGCTTTAACAGAAAGGCTAGTCGTGTATGAAGATGAAGGCAGGACGTGAACTATTCTACACACAGTCATTTACTAATACCCGCTGTCTAGCTTACTTTTTTTTACCACAAATCTTAAATGTTCACAAATTAATTTCTTGCTCCGTTTATTTTCCTTAACTGTCGGATCTGGTCTAATATAAATTCACTGTGGTTAGTGTCATGGTATGATAAATATGAAGAGTGCATACAAAGTTCAGATGACAACATATTACACGTTGATTTAGCCTTACTTTGAGGATGACAATATGGAGAGATCATCTTGAAATGCAGGCAATTCTTTTTATTTAAATCAATGCAGCAAAACAACTTCAAATACGATTCAAACTCTCCTAGACAACAAGCTAGTAGGTATAAGTGCTGTTATTTAGGCTAACTCAATGCTTTACATAGAGAGGCAGAAAATAGAAGAATTATATTTACATTTTAACCCCTGCACTTCTGAAATGATTTTGGCGGCCCTGCTATACATTATGGACTAACTAAAATGGAAGGAGTCTCTGTATGTATGTATGTCCTTTGATTTTCCCGACAACCGTTCATCCGATGGACCTCACACTTGTGAGTGTATTGCTGAGGACCCAGGGAAGCGCGGTCTCGAGTGAGAAGTCGCTTGGATGAGCGGTTCTCCAGAAAGCTGCAAGCAGCAATACCGGAGGCCAAGCAATCGGCCCGCTACGAACAGGCACGTTTTGAACGGGCGCTGCACTAGTACTATCAATGTGTGTACTATAGTATGCTATACTATACCATATACTATAACAGTCCTGTGCCCAATGTAATCGGATGCTGTACTTTATTTAACATCATCCATCAGTGATAACGGTAACACAAGCCCTTTCAGGGTATCCTGTATCTCTGTGTGTTGGACACAGCTCCTTCCTGTTGCCTCACCTCTGTGTTAACCCACTGTCTTGGTCAGCAGATTCTCAGAAGCTGATCAGATAATAATAATGATAACGGGACGATCTATCGATTACAATAGGAACCTCATGTTTTCTCTCACTCGCGCCGCTCCAGGAAGGTCACAGGCCTGGCTTATCTAGACAGAAGGCTCTGGCAAGGTCGTGGTGCCTTGCTGAAGGACATGGAGCGGGCCACATCACAGTGGCCTGCCGGCGGCGGTCAGGGCTTTGACTGCAAACCGCCAACTGAAGGGCAGCTCAGTGTTGTCATTGTTCCTTCCTTCTGCCCCGTCTTGTGTGCTGTATTTTGTCTTCCGTGGTGTGTGGTTTATTTTGACTGACAGCGTTTATAAAAAAAAAACATAAATATAATATTTGTTTATTTATGGTTTATTTGATAGGGACAGAACAGCTACCCGATGCAAGTATCATAGTGGATGCTAATTTGCAACATCATATATATATAATAAATACATATTGATTTGTCCAAATAAAATAGAAAGAAACATGGCTCTATGTTGCCTACATTTATTTGTGCTTTCTTTGTCGTGGGCTGTAAATCAGAAAACACATTTCTAATATAGTTATTTACTTTGAGGAGTGTTGCATTGAGGTTTTTCAGTGACAGGTTTCTGTTTTTATTTCTACCGTGTCCCTGTGCTTCATCTAATTTCCCTTTGTTTTGGTGTAAACATTTTTTCTCTTTTTTTTCTGCTGAAAACTCAATTACTCAGGCCTTCAGAGGGCTTCGTAGAGATGTAGCAACTCCGTATCTGTGCCTTTCCCGCCCTCTCCAGAGCAGATCGCCAGCGGAGCCTCTAATGTATTCAAGCCCGGCGTCACTCCCTCTGTTAATCACGCAGAGTGGAGCTAAACGGCCCACATCAGCAGAGGCTGGCATGGCCTAAAACACATGGGCCTTATTTATCGAGGTGTGTGTTTTTGTTTTCAGAGGCTTACTAATGCATTCAAATGAGGGCACAACAAGCCAAAGTCACCGCAAGTCGCAGAGGGAGCGAGCCAAGCGGTGCGGCGACGCTATTGTGCCTCGTCTCCAATGGCTTCTCGCACACTCATGCGGCCGACGTCAATGGATCTCATTCAGCAGGGGCTGTTCTTTCAGGCATTGTGGCGATGGCCTTGCTTTTGATGGAGGAAAAAGAATGGCTCTTCAAGGTCAGAGCCTTTGCGCTAATTAGCGCTCACTGCTGAAGCGCTACGCTGACGCCGATGCCCTTCACCCTTGAGGCCTCGTGGCATTATGTGCTTGCATGTGTGTTGTGTTTCTCATCGTGTTCACCTTGCCCTTTCTCTCCCCGAGCCCAGTGGTTTTAGACAATACAGATCCCCTCTCTTATCACACCTCACCCCTGAATCAACTGGATCGGGGCAGTCATTTGTGACATGCACACAGTTAAAAATATATAAAAGAGGAGAGAGAGAGAGAGAGAGAGAGAGAGAGAGAGAGAGAGAGAGAGAAAGAGAGAGATGGGAGGTGGCGGGTAGCATTAGCATCCCAGTGGGCCTGGTGTGCTTGTTATAGCATGAGATCAGACGTAGCAAGTATAGGGACGCAAAGACAAGGTGAAAGGGAGCCAGAGTGAGTTGGCAGATAAGAGCTCACTGTGACTTGAAACAAGACATTTGACTGACTAATTACTGCAACACAAAAACGCAAAAGGCAAAAGTTCAGTTATATCTTGGGGGGTAATTTTAGGCCCTTCATTTGGGAACAGCAATTTCCTCCAGCTCTGTCTCTGAGCTATATTGCCGCGGAATCATTACACTAATTCATCATCCTTGACTTCTTCCATGTTTTCTGCTGCACTAGTAGTGGAAATGGCCCTTTTAATTGCCAGCCATAGAATTACGGAGAAAAAAAAAGTACTTTTAATTTAAAAGTCCTGTTTGTTGATTCTCCAACCCTGCATACAATTACGTTCAAAGAATTGTGTTACTTCTACAAGGCTAAATATACGTACATACAGCCTGCATTTGATCCCTTCCAGACATTCTGGTGAACAGTTGGGTTATTTGTAGCTATCTGATTGCTCTGTATCAACATTTCTATACTAAAGATTAATTGTAACATAGCGCCCCTGTGATGCATTACAGTCAGTAAAGCCACAGCTCTACATGCTATACTTAACCCCTAGATATTGATCCTATATGGCCTCAACATCATACTTGGCTGGGAACAATGTTGGTGTATCCTATGTAACTGTGCTTGCATTCCCCCTATAGCATGGCATCCTATTGTTATTAAACAAACATGGCTCATATGTATTCCACCTCTGCAACACTTTGCTGGTAGCTGTGACGGAGATATGTTAACAAGTGTGCTCTCCAGGCAGCATCCATATAGATGCCTTCTCCCCGTTCCAGTCAGTGTATTGGTAACTCACAGACGCTTGCCCCATTCATTTTTGTTTATTATGTATTTATTCTCCAAGCCTGAGATTTGCAGCGATCACATACAACTGTTTTGGCATGGATCAGCGCTTAACTTTGGCAGACCAACGCCTCTCTCACACCCGGCAAACTTGGTCCATATCGCTGCTCTGTTTTCCTCATCTGCAATACTTCCCCCTTTTTTTCCCCTTGATCTTTCATCTTTTTTACTTCCTTGTACGTCTTCTCCCTGTAAATCCCCTTGTGCATGCCATGATGAGCTGCAGTCTTTTTACGAAAATTAGATCGGTTCAGTCATTGGTCAAAGGGCAGTTTCAGCTTTATTAGCCAAATCCACAGGCTTAAGGAAATCGGCCTCATCAGATGCACGGTGACGTCTTCCTATACCCTATTTTACTGAGCTACATTTATGCATCGAAGCTTTGTCTTAAATTTAGAAAGTCCCTCTCTTTGAACTTTCGATTACTTTTTTGGGGTATTTTTATTTTACTTCTAATTGCTATTACTAATGGATAATGGATTAGCTTTATCAAGCCCACTAGAAACCCTCTACATGAGATGAGATGGTAAACCCTCTGGATTTCCTTTAGCTGGACCTGCTGAAGTCTTATGTATTGGATAGCACCGTGGAGGGAAATAATAATGCTCAGCTAATGCCGTGAGGCAAGTTTCCATGTAACACCTATTATACAAGAGAGGTCTGCTACGGTGGCAGCAGACACCGTCACTAGTTACACTGCTGTATTATTAAAAACATATGCAAATATTTTCAGTGCCACATTTCACCCACAGAAGGAGTTTTAGGATGGAGGCAATTTACATGGCAATTGTAGATAAACAAACATCATGATTAAGTGAACTGCCAAGTTATCCAAAGTAACTTTTAACTCAGGCAAAGTAATTAAGGCTCTTAATATCGGCTAATTACTTTAACTCGGCTAATTCAAAGGCTCTTCATTATGTGGCGAACCTAGCCTCATCTTGTGCAAATCAACGTATCAGGTATTATTTAAAGGAGAACTCTGTATCACAACACGGTGATGGTGATTGGAGTCGGCTGAGATGAGCAGCGGAGTGGGGTTCAGGCGGTAGATTGTGATGCAGCTGCTCAGTATACCAACAGGTCACAGAGTTACAGATTTACGCTTACATAAACATTAACACTATAGCAGCAGCAGCAGTGGCGGTGGCTATCATAGCAAGTATCTATAGCAAGTCAAGTGCTACTAGGAGCATCCTACGTGCACCCCGTACTATGTCACGTGCACGAGCACTACTCGGCAGCAACGCATCGGCGGATGGCTGACTGTTCCATCAATCTCAGCTGCGAATGAGTGGTGTATTTAAATGACTCCACTCACCTCTATTGTGCACTTAAGCAAGTGCTACCACTGCACTTTTACCCCTCTCCAAACCAGCTTCACCTGTGTAGATCTCTAGATGCGGGGCGGTAAGTACTCCCAGCTTCGAGTAAACGCACTCAAGTTTACACGGGAAATGAATATCAATTTCAAAAGATTGTTTTGTAAAGATGACTGTTATAATTATAGACATGTATTCTGAATTTAGCAATTTGTGGACGTCTTTTATATACCCTTCTCTCAGTTCTTGCTGATTTTCAGAGCACAGAACCAAAGTCACAGTCTAATTGCTATCTACTCTGTCGGAAGCAAAAACTACATCTACAGAACTGGGTTGGTCTAAAACGGATACTGAGCAGATTAAGCGCAGCATGCAAATCTGCTCATGCCATTGGCCAAATGTAAGGCAGACAGTTAAAAAAATAAATAAATGAATGGTATGCCAATGTTATCACTTTAAAACTTTAAACATACTCCAGTAAAAAAAAGCACATGTGTGCTTTCAGCAGTTCTGCGGTGACAGGGCAGCCCACAGAGGACCACTGCAGGTGCTTCTAGGGGGACTCGGTAATGAGTGAACCAGTTGACGTGGATTCCGGGAGCAAGAGCCCAAGAGGCCTAACATGACAAATAGTACCACGGTGGTACAGCGGTGTGGCAGAACCTCTCCATTATTTATTTGTTTCATAACGACATCTTTTTTTTGTTTAGCTGTGTTCCGCTCCATGCTGTGAAATTAATTTGGGAGCTAAAATGAACAAGAAATAGGAAGCTTTATGCTGATTGGTTATGTGCAGTACCTTATGTGGATAATATATATTGATGTGGTTAAATTGCCCCTACAGGTATTGTCTATGCAGGTTTTACACTATTTTAGAAAGGCAGGATAATAAGTGTAAACAAAATAATCATCCCGGCATCCTCATTTGAGAGTACCTACAAATAAGTTACATTGCCGTTTTAACTACAACTTTGCCTTGCAGATGCAATCTTGTAAAGTTTATAGCAAACCATAACATTTGTGGTTTTAATCTAGAGAGAAAATAAAAAATGTAATTTTAAAGCTGGATGCACAATTTTAATCTGGCTATTTTAACGGTTGTCTGGGATTGCAGCGGTCTTCTAAAGTATGTTTTAATCTCCCTTTGTTATGTTCAAAAGATGGATATAACTGATATCCTTGTCTTATCCTGATATATCATGATGATGTCATATGATGTGTGTATCTCACACACACACACACAGTACACTCCATAATACAAGGCTGTTTGTTTTAGGCTGCTAGTTGTACGGCATCATTCATTGATTTAGGTGGCCCAATATGATAGGTGAGTAAATTGAACCCGCGAAGGAAAAGGCATTTGTTTTGAATGAACACAGACTGTCTGGCTCGCTGTTTAAACCCTCTCAGAGGCTTTGGGCAGGTGGGGGAAGAAAGCGCTTATCCGTCTTCATCGTAATATCAAGGTCATGGATGGGTAGCTGAGCTAATCTCCTTCTCCTCATATCTCTTATGGAGCGAGAGAGCTGGCAGGCTTTGCACACATTAAGCCCTCTCCAGCCAAACACAGAATATGACGTCTGCTTCACACAAGACAATCTGGAGACAGGAGACACCGAAAAATAATATTTCCCTCCTATTTTGATACAATGACGAATTTGCATCAAGTGCTGCACGCGTCCACACGCGGACAGCATCTGCTAACTCTGAAAATAGATAATCTATGCATATTGTGGTTCTGCGCCAAACTATATAATATTCAGCATCTGCCTCATTATGCATGGAAGAAACAATTTTGAGGACATATCTTATTTCCATGCAGCATATCCTTATAACCTTATTAATTATCACACCAGATGCTCTGATGTCCAAGACCACAACACAAAGGGTATATGGGAAGGTGGACGGCCACAAATGGTTGGAACGGAAACAAGGTCTTGTCCTCGTTGTTCATTAGAGTTCTGAAAGAGTAATTAACGAGGCTTTAAAACACAGCTTTTATAGATCACCTGCTGTCCCCCAATATCATTTTTGTGATTGCACAGCAGAATACAAAGAGAAGCATTGATACCAACGTCTGGCACCCAAACGCCTTGCAGGATCAGTAACTCTCCAATTAAAGTCATATCTCTCAGTCCAGCACTTGGCACCAGAGGCCTCAGCGCAGATCCCAAAGCTTGTATTGTCTCTTTGAAAAAGGAACATTTCTTTATAATAAGGCCATGGCCTAAAGATAAACAGCCTGATTGCACTCATGTCACTCAAAGCTCAGACCCAGGCGTATAGATGAGCGGTGTTGTATGGTGGGAAGCCTGAAGTCTTAGTACAACGATGAAAAGTGGGGATAGTTTTCATCAAAATGCTGGAAAATGAAAGGGCCAGAATATTCCTTTCCTTTAAAGTTTCAGGACACCCAGGCCTTTATCACAGACTTGCATTATAGGGCAGACCAACTCCTTTCATCATTGGCCCCTGCTTCACCACAAGCATGGCGTCTTCTCGAAATTCACAAATATATTTGTTATGTCTGGGTCCAGGTAAATATTATCATCCAAAAAGCAAACAAACAGTCTTTTGTGTGGCAGATAAAGACGAAGCGTGTTGTGAGGTTAATGCAGTGTTTCCCAAAGTGGGAGGCGCAGGGGTCCTGCAGAGGGGCGCAGGGAGATGGGATGGAAGGGAGAATTTAATATATTTTAGTAAGAGGGGGAAAGCTCAATCGCACGCTGTATAAATGCACAGGCGGAAACAAACAATTAGAAAATGTGTTGCACACAAGAGCTGTAAATAACTGACTGCCCGCACGTGTGCACCCAAGTGCCAAACTTTATAGTCACCGTGCATGAACTGCCCGAGCTGGCGTGAACCAAAAATGATGTAATCATGGCCCTCGCGCACGTTTTGTGTGTTTGAGTGCTTGAACTGCGTGTCCACAATGTTATGGCAAAACCAAGACCATGCGTGGGCTGTCCACGCACCCAACAATCTGCGCATCGTGGTGATTATAAACTCTAAAGAAAGAAAATCAAGAATAAATGCCTTGCTCTACAAGTTGACGAGGCAAATGATATAGCAACAAGGAGTGTCTTTTAATAGCTCATGTTTGACACATTGAAGAAATGATTTGTCCGAGGATTTGCTGTTCTGTCAATATGAATTGAAAAACAGGATATTTTTTATATTCATCACTTTGCTGAGCTAGGGGTTCATTCATTCAATTTGAAGGGAGAAATGCCTGTTTGGGATCGTGTGTGTGTATGTGGGGGGGGCGCATTACTTATTTTTACCAAAGGGGGGGCCTGACAATGGGACTGGGCTATTAGCATTGTCACTCAGTCTGCCAGGTCTGACAGTGGAGCTCAGTCTGAGGGCCTCTCCTTCCCTCATCCACCTGCTTATCACCCAGATAAATTAACTCTGGCAGGCAGGAGAGGCAGGTGGGTGGTTAGGTGGGGGGCAAATTCACACCTATCAGAAGACAGGAGCACTGGGCACAGATCATTGCTCTGTTGACTCTAGTTAATAGCATGGGGCCACAGTGTAGTCCCTGACAAGTCTGTCAGATTTCTGTCAGAGCTAAGGTCCATGAGATTGACATGTGGGGCAAAAGAGTAAACATGATAATTAAACAAAAGCTCATGTTTGTTGTCGGTGATGACATCAACTCACAGCCCCTCCCTCTTTACCCACCTTTAAACGCCAGTGTGTCTGTTTCAGTTTCAACAGGAGAAAAGTATGTCTTGGAGATGTGAAGGAACAGTGACATACAGTAGAGTTCCCCTATGATCACAGTGCCTCCTTCCACTGTCTTATATCTAAGCTAATGCCTACGTTGCTGTCCTTCTCCTTTTGATCGATCTCAACTTCACCTCATCCACTCAAACTTTAACGTTTGGTAAATAATAGCAAGTGTAGCGACATATAATGCTGCTGGGTTGGATAAACATTTATTTCCTTGTGGATTCCAAGGGCATGTCGTAAAATGTATTTGCTAACCTACATTATGTCGAACCATGTAGCTTGAAGGTCATTCTTTATTAAACGCAACCAGGGATATGTCCTGGTAATGGTTCATGGGAAGGGATTGTATACATTGTTTTTGTTGTATATATTTTTTTTTACCATCCATTACACTTTAAACGAGGGATATGTTAAACAGAACATTCAGTTGGGCTTAATGGACCCAGTTTGCATGGTGGAGTCTCTCTTGAACTGGATGCTCATTAAAGAGTACAGTGCTTTACTGCTAAAGTTGATTAAAACATTTCTTCAAATGTAATGCGATTAGGGTTGGGCTAAATGGTGGATTGAATAGAGGGACATTCCATAGCATTACTGTGTACTCTTGGCAAGTTTAGAAATTAAATGATCTTGGGTAAAGTGTGACGTTGGCCAGCACCCAGAGCACATGACTGGAACGGCAAAGATTAGGGGCATGGCTAAAAGGGAAGGGTAATTGAATTCCAGGGATCCTGACGTATATTACATTGCACCGAGAGACAAGAGAAAGCTTTCCGGCCCGATGAGAGAACGACGAGGGTAGAGAGAGGTGAGTCTTTTCACCACAGCCCCCTCCCCCTTTGCTAGTGGCACTCTCAGCAAATGCGGGATCCACTGCTGTGTTAACAGTTTCTGTTCTCACGGGACGGGAGAGCCCTAACTGTCACCCACCTCCAGTTGGCTGAGGGTGGTGAAACCACTCTGCTGTGTCTTTACTTTATATTAGCAGTTTGGAGACGCCGCCCTGCCAGGAACTCTCTGCTCCACTGCCGAACATCCAGCTGAACCGACTTATCCACTGTGGGCAGGCTTTGCGAAAGTCACTATCAAAACCGCTTGCTAATTTTTAGAGAAATAAATTCCAGCCCCAAAAACTCTCAAGGCTAACCGCCAAAGCACTTGTGCAACGGCTGAACATAGTTCATAAAGTCAAGTCAAAAGACTATTCCATTTGGTGAAAATGAAAATGTCCTTGTTTGTTTAAATAAACCAGTAACACGGTAGCATAGAACATGCTGTGAAATGGGGTTTTTGGAAAGTATGGGTCCTAAATGTTTAAAAAGCCTTTTACTGCCAAGCATTCTCACAGTAGGAAGAGGATTCAGTTTGGCCCCTTTGTATTTTGATGACTTCTAAAAACAACCTCGGCCCTCTGTAAGACTTAAGTTCATAACATGGTTTACAAACACAAAATAAAGGGGAAAAAAGGTTATGCCTTCAAATGCCACACCACATTTAAGATTCACCGCATGTAAATATACAGGCAGATTGAGTAACCCATACTGTGAAGAGTGTTTTGTTTCATGTTGTACATACTGTGTCTTTCCGATTTCCCCGTCTGAGGCGGCCCTTACAAGGAAGTTAACTTCCTTCTTTTTGGCAGAAAGAAAAAAAATCTGTCATCCATAAAGATGAAATATGTACAACGAGGCCTATTTGTTTGTTTAGCCATTGATGCGCTGAATTTGCATAATTACCTTGTACACATAAGTAGGTCGGAAACTTCTGACACTTTACAGCTACCTCGCTCCTTTGCACAGGGTTATTGGACAATTGTAGATGATTCCTGGTACATCCGTTGTTTGAAGTATGAAAGTATGAAAAAACCCAAAATACAGATTTGTGTTAATCACAGAAATATAGAAAGTCTAATTCAAACCCTGTATCCAATTTAGCATTCTACTAATGCATCTACATCCCTGTGAATTGGCCAAAGAACCGACGTTGACAGACCTGAAGAAATGGCCTGGATCAATATCTACTCGTAAATGGCAGGGAAGCATCAGGTCCAGCTGCTAAGACCATCCCTCCACACTGCTGAGCTACTACTGTGGCATCTCACAACCTTCAGCCTCATAACTGAAGTAAAGATTGCTATCTACTGCCTTGGCAAAAGTTTCTCTGCCCTCTTTCTAAAGTTTCCTGGGAGTGAGACAGCGGATTGAGTAGAGTGGATTTTGAGGTGGGCGAGTGAAGCACGGTGGATGAGGGGAGGATATTGAACTCTCTGTGGTGCGTGGTAACAGTCTTTACATTGAAGAGAGAGGAGAGGATCAAAGAGTGGAAGTTTAAAGGGAGGCGGGTGGAGCGAGGGGTGGTGTTCCAGAGTCTCTCCTGTTTTGAGGCATCCAGGTATCTGCAGCGTGTATTGATGTGGCACACCATTGTGAGACTCTTTCCCATCCTTATTTTCTCATGTCCTGTTGAAGCTAAACGGGCCGTGCTTCAAAAACACAAATTTATCAAAGACGCCACTTAAATTGTCTCCCCTCCCCCTTTTTTTTTGGTGCCACGCTTCTCGTCTGTTCTTCTGATAAATATTGTGTCTTTCTGGCTGAAGCACGGTGGAGGTACTTTCAGAGAGTGACTGGTTAGAAGTAATCCCAGCGAGAGGTCGACACGGGGACGGCGCTGGTTAGCATTTCTTCATAGACTCCACAGAGAATCTTGAAGTGAAGTCGGATGCTATTTCAGCTGCCATTGTGTGCCTTCTCCCACCACGATTCTTTTGGGTCTATTAAGGCGCTCAAAGGAGCCTCTTTCAAGGTGCAGTACAAATGACTTAGCTCCGGAGTTCCACCTGTGTCCTCCTCCGGCCTGCCAGATAATAAAACCAAGGTGCGACTTGTCACTCAGACCAACCAAATGGGAACCTACTGACAGTAAGGAAAAAAGGCCCAACCGTTCCCTGACACTTAACAAATGCCCACTGACACACAGTTTGGTTTCCCGAGTTACCTGAGGGAATTTGATGTCCTGACCATATTTAACAGTTGAACTCCTTTTGTAGATATTGCTCATTCTGTCCAGTTTTCCTCAAACTAATTATTCTATCCGTCATGCAGAAATCCATACTGTACACCAGCAAATGGCCATGAGTGAACCCCAATTAAGGCCCTCAGTTGTAGGGATTAGCAACTGTATTCCATCCACATTGGCACCGTGTTAAAGAAGGATACCAAAATAGAGCTTGGGGTGAACAGGGGCCGGTTGAAGATTATAACGCTGGATAAAATAAGGCCAGTTTCCGCTCTAATTGTGACACAGAGCCAAAGCTTTGCAATTACACTACAACACGCAGTACTGTAAGCCTGTGGACCGGCGGGGGGGGGGATCAGACAACCTCTACAACTTTAAGCTATAGTATCAGATTATGTTACTATTAATTAGTCTCTCCATGACAACAGCCTTATACTGTGTTTCCGCTCCCCGCGTGTAGCCAAGTGGGCAAGTAAACTTAGATCAATAATTACACAAGAACTGTCCAAGCGCCTCTACAATTCTGTCACCAAATTTCACACTAATTGGCCCCACCAGCTGAGAGACCCAAGAAAAATGCTTTCATAGCGTCGGGTGTGACTTTGTGTTGTCGGGGGGGGGGGGGAAACTTCCATTACCATCTGCAGCCACACTGAAGACAAAAGGCACCTATGTATTGACGCAGATGCAAGTTCCGTTCACACCATACATCCATGTTAAATGCTGTCAGACTGTGCACTAGACATGCATAGTAAGCATTGATCTCCTCCATGCTCACATACATAACTCAGCATACACTCATATAGGATACACACAGTAATATGTAAGCGCCTGCCTGAGTTTATTACACATAACTAACATCGGTGCTGCTGAGACATTTGCCAGATATGCTGTGTGTGTGTGTGTGTTCTAAGTGCTGCCACGACTGGTGCTGTAAGTGGATGTCCCTGTTTATTTGTATGTCCGTGACCTGCGTCTCATTTGCCTCTTAATGCTGGCTGGTATTACCACGACTATTGATTGAATAGAGCGAGAAGCCCAGGAGCCCTCTGGTTTGATCTGTAACATCCTTTCATTAATTCTCCACTGTGAGTGCACTGAATACCTGGCCCCTTTTGGCTCACGCCAGATCGAGTAGAGCACAGCTGCCATCTGCCAGACCTGGCCATGGCTGGAAGGAGAGGCTAGCCACCACAGCACCAGTAAACAAAGGGCAGTTGAGAACGGTGAATGAAAGACTTGTCTTTCACCTGTCAAGTATTGGCCAGAGAGGACCAGCTGTACCATCGGTTTCTGACCCTATACCGTCAAATGAAAAGACACTCACTGATGCGTGAAGTTTGTGTGTATGTGTGCCTGCACGCATGAGTGTGTGCATGCATGCATGTGCGAGTGTGTGCATCCAGATTTCACGGGTCCATCTCGATGTCTTGAGAAACAGCAGGGGTCCTTTATTCGATCATTTGCGTGCCATAGCAGCCTGTATGGAAACGCCGGGCAGGGGTGGGGAGGGTGGGTGGGGGTTGGCTGCTGTCAAATGAAGGTTGGCTTTGCATTGCTGACAGGTTCACTTTTTGGGTGTGTTTTTTCAGGCGGGTCTCGTCCAGGTAAATGAAGAGATCAAAAGCGAGGACTGGAGCCTGTGTTGCTGGGTCTGTGATGTGAGGCCTGCCGCTCTTAGATCTCGGGCGTTCTCCTCTGGCTTGCTCGCAGTGCCACGTCTGTGATGGAATTTTAATGACAAGCTTACTAAGACCAGATTGTGATCTAGCATACGCTACCCGCTACACCGCAAACATCTCGTACGCACATCACATACTACCCAGTGCAAATCCCAGGAAGCTGACTGACTGCCTCGCCCCAAAAAAAAAAAAAGTTTTCATTTGGATAGTTATCTTTCTTGACAGTTGCATTCTACGCAAACTTTTTATTTCCTGTTTGCAGGCCAGGTTTTCTTGAGCAGTGGTGGCTGTGACGCCTTTAACAGTGGGGGGAGTCAACTGTGGTCTCCAGTGCTAAGTGTTTTTTAAGGTTGAGTGAAGTGCTGTAAAAAGCACCATCTTCTCCAGGAGGGGACACACCCACCTCGCCAGGGTCGTCAGGGCGAGGGAGGGAGCACTCGGCGAGATGGTCAGAGGAGCAGGCGTCTCCCGTGCTGAAATTGATTCCGGTTCCAAGTTTGTAGCGGAGTGGAGAAGTGACAGAACAGTAGATAATAGGTTTGCTGTAGCGGCGTTACGCCTGAGTGTGCGTCCACACTCGGGCATCTCTGGAACGGTCCGGTTTCTGACGTCCTTATGACGGGGGGGGGGGGGCGGCCCCCCCCCCCCCCCCCCCCCGCGACCGGGGCGGGGGGGGGGGGGGCGGGGGCG